>ML781379.1:888478-911826 GCA_009831015.1 Picea engelmannii | reverse complement strand
TGTTCAAGCAGGGTTCTTCACACAATTCCTTCACCAATTCTTCAATTAATCTTTCTTAACCTTTTCCATGAGAATCCTTTCAATATATAGGAGAGGGTGAGATGGTTACATGGATGAGAATGATCCCACCAAATCAGAGAAGCTAGTAAAATGACAACCATACGAATACCAACTCATTTTCTAGAAGATTCCCTTCTAAAACCCTTGAGACTTCTTCTCTTGTCCAAGCCTAAAAACAAGTTCGCACCCTATGTATAGAGCAACCTGCGAGAATTTCTCACCCTAGATGAAGGTGGCCTGCGATAATGGGTCATTCTCACACCCTAGGCCATAAGCAGCCTACGAGCTCACTTTGAAAATATGTTTTCTGGAAGGAGATAAATGCTGCTTTTCTCAGGAGAAAGTTCTTGTTGGGAACCTGAGTACACCATTGTTAATACATCACCATGATGACCAAAATCATGTGTAACAGAATGCCCCCCAAAGTATGAGGCTGGAACCAGTGATAGCCGAAATACTTTGTAAACTGTGTGTGTGTGTCGGAAACTAGGAGCACCTAATCGGAAACCTGCAAACAACCAAGCATCTGCAGAATATCATACTAGGTCTGAGGTAGGCATTCCCATACTCAGATCACCGACATATGACATCATAAACATAGGTCATGGCCACCAATCATACACCATGGATCCATGCCGTCAAAATATCACATAGCCACCAAGAATACACTGTGGATCCATGCGAGAAAATTCAAATTAAGACGACATAGCCACGAGACATACAAAGTGGATCTATGTGTCAGCAAATTATACATATTCCATCGCAGCCTGGATCAAGAGATGAGACCCAGGGTCTTCAATCCCGTCACCTGAAAGTATGAATCTAACCATGTGATTACATGTGCTGAAGTCGAACATGGTAGAAACCACTTGATTACCGGTCATTGATGAAACTGTTAACAAGTGCGAGGGAAATCACCATTAATGTTAATGACTCCCAAGGTACACTAGTACAATCCACCGAATGTGAATAAATGAGTTGAGGTCGAACATTCGACGGAATCTCCCGATCAGGGGTCAATGATGAAAACCCACTGTCGAAAGCGAGGAAACCTGCCATTGAGGTACCAAATAATTTCTAAGTCTTGTTTCTGGATGATGAGCTAGAGTCAATGGAACAAAACTCGTCATAGGAGGGCCTTGATGTATCCCCCATCAATGACACGAAATGAGTAACAGATTTTGAAGGCGAAACAGAGTATGATGTAAGTTGAACTGGACATAGGGAAGGCCGACACAGAGAGAATGGACAATTGCAGATGGCCGACTCAATAGAGGTTTCGGATGAACTTCTCTTGAACATATGAATGACACAACCAATGATTTGGCAAATCTAACTCAGAGATGACTCGGGATATGACCTTGTAGCAAGTCGAACGCAAGACAAATGGATTTCCCAAACCGGCTTCAGATAATGAATAGGGGGGTGTCATGTTCAAGAGTGACACTTACTGCCAATAATATGAATACGAAAACACATCCCTTTCCCAAATTTCCCCCCACCATTTTTGGCGAGTACCTCTTTATTTTTACGCAAGCTTGAGGAGGATAACATATGCTTGTTTATGTAAGCTCATCCTTCGAATGAGTCCCTCAGAGTATTTTTAACGAACCCTAGGAAGGAGTGGTTTGGTCCCATTACAGGTCTTTCGATGTTTGTTTAATGAGTCCAAAGATAGAAAACTCGAAGGTTTTTCATGATTATAGAGTCCAGAAAAACACTCAAAAGATAACTCTCTCAGTTCCTTTTTCGTAAAATAGTCTGATGAGACCGAAAAAGAGATAAATTATCACCCAATAGATGCTTTCTTCAAATACTTTAATGAGCGTGAAAATAGCAAGGTCGCTCAACAATCTTTTCATGTTTAGAGAGTCTGAAAAGATCTTAAAGAGGACTCCAGGGGGTTCATTTTTCGTATAACCTTGTTGAGCCTAAAAAAGTGATAAAAGTGTGCTCGATTACATTCTCATGTATTTTCAAGCGTGAGAACGGACAAAGACCAAGCTTGAGGTTTTGTGCAAAAAACCATAAAAAACAATTCAAACATGCGATGAAAAAGAGAAAAAATATCCGTATCCCTGCGTATGGACGTCGAAGTCGTCATGTCTGCAAAAAGTCGCACTCATAGGGGTATTAGGCATTAGGTTTGATAAATAAAACAATTATAAAGACCAACCAAAATGGTAAAAAGTAAATATAAGTGGGTAAAAGTTCTTTTTTACCATAGTCATTGTAACTTTGCCAAGATTTTAGCCCAAAACCCCTCTTTTGCCCTTGAATTTCGACGCTCAATTGCGGAAGGTACGAACAACCATTTGGTGAACCGTCTCTAGCAGTGAGGTAAGATCCTTGTCTTCTATCTTTTCATGGTTCAATTTTTTATTTTCATTGGTAAATTTCAAGTTTTTGAGCTTGTTTTAGGGCTCAAATTTGCGCTCAGGCATTCTCGCAGGCTAGCCACACAGGACCTGCGAGAATACATGATTCTCGTAGGTGGCCCCAAATGCACCTATGATAACATCGCACTGTGCCAAAGGGGCACCTGCGAGAACTATAAAATGAAAAATTTCTTTAATGTTTGCTCAATGAAAAATGTACCAAGGGTTGAAGAGAGTTGTTGACCTTCTTCTTATAGTTCTTATGCAGACATTTGGCTGTCACCATGGTTCTGGAATGGCATGAAAGAGAGCATGAAAAATATGATGCTATTGTTGGGAATAAATTGGGCACCATTGTCGCTTTGCGAGACTGTGGTCTCCTGAAATTCTTTCAGATCCCGAGTATGAGGGCCCAAGTCAGGATGTTGGAGTACCTCATTCATATGTGGGATGTAGACCAACAAGTATTCCACATAGGGGTCCACACATTGTCCTTGGATATCGAGGACATTTTTTTCGTGATAGGACTGTCATGGCGTGGGTACCACACTATCTTGACTGGTAGTCGAGGTGGTGGGATGCCTATGAGTGAATATTGTCATCAATAATGTGTTCCAGAGGCGGAAAGAAGCAAAGGGAAAGTGGCCATTTGGGGGGTCTAGGATTTGACCCTTCGCACTATTTTGTTCACCATTTCTTCAATTAATCTTGCTTAACCTTTTCCATGAGAATCCTTTCAATATATAGGAGAGGGTGAGTTGGTTACATGGATGAGAATGATCCCACCAAATCAGAGAAGCCAGTAAAATGACAACCATACGAATGCCAATTCATTTTCTAGAAGATTCCCTTCTAGAACCCTCAATACTTCTTCTCTTTTCCAAGATTAAAAACAAGTTCACACCCTATGTATAGAGAAACCTGCGAGAATTTTGCACCCTAGATGAAGGTGGCCTGTGAGAATGGGTCATTCTCGCACCCTAGGCCATAAGCAGCCTGTGAACTCACTTTGAAAATATGTTTTCTGGAAGGAGATAAATGCCACTTTTCTCAGGAGAAAGTTCTTGTTGGGAACCTGAGTACACCATTGTTAATACATCACCAAGATGACCAAAATCATGTGTAACACTCACAATCTTTCTGGATCGTCAGATCTCATAGATTCAAATATATACGACTATGGTTGATCCAAAAACCAATGAGTTTAAGTCAGATTAAATCGTGACTGTCGGATGCGCCATCGCCAAATCTACGACAGGGATGAATTGAGGAGATTGAAAGGAGAATTAAACGTCGTGCTAGTTCCAATCGCACAATTAGTCAGGATCATCCAATATTATAGCTTCGAAGATAAACGATTGTGGTTAACTCACCAATAGCGCACATTTTCCCTTTGCGGAGTTGGGTGATGAGTTAAAAAACTCACAGATTGTGGTCACGCAATCATTCTTGATCGTCGATCTATTTTAAGAAACTTCACAATAGTTGGATCACTTTTGAGTGGAAGGACAGGATAAGCGAGGTAAAGAGGTTGTGAGTTTGAATATCCGAATACCCGTCGACCGTCGGATCAAACCCTAATTCTTGTCAGCCGTCAGATTAAACCCGATTCCTGTCAGTCGTCGGATCGTGTTAAAGTGGAAGGATAGGATAAGCTACAAGAGCAACATTGTAGTCATATCGAGTCATCGATATAATATCCTGATCGAATGAACATCCTTCACTTCAGGTCTAAAGATGTGAGGAACTTACACTCTGTCAGTTTGAGATTTGAAATACCTGGAGCCTGAAAATCTGAAGTGAATAAGGACAGTCGGATTTGGAGGACATAACGAGGACTGGTAAATCAGGGTTGTTGATCAGTAGACCACACCAACAAGGACATGTGGGAGATCCACGTCAGCAAACCACGTCATCAAGGACGTGTGGGAGATCCACGTCAACGAACCTTGTCAGCAAGGATGCGTGGAAGACCACGTCAACAAAGACACATGGCATAATGAGATGATGATAACTGTCAAGAGGAAATTGACTCATGCCATGTCAACAAGTGATGTAAGCAATTTACATCATTTTGAGAGAATTGCTTCGGGAGTCTTACCACGAACGGATGTCAAAAGTACCGAAGTCCCGAAGGACGAAGGTCCGAAGTCACTCTCAGTCGTCGATCTGAGATACACTTTGGATACTATTCTGACCGTTAGATCAAGGATATGAACATGTGTCACATCGGGAGATCTACGTCGACGTAAAAAATAATCTGTGACAGACCATGTCAGTAGTCTACGTCAGCAAGGACACATGGCATAGTCAGAGAATGACAAGTGTCAAGCTGAATCAACATTTCTAGTATGTGGAAGCTACTCGGCTCGTGACGTAAGCAACTTACATCACTCCGATAATTTTTCTTCGGGAGATATACCACCAACACTTGCTCAAAGTCCTGAATTCCCGAATGCTGGAGTCCTGAAGTGGACACAAGATGCCCGATCTGGAAGATCACTTCGAGAGAATTCTTGATTGTCTATCTACTACAGTGGAAGGATAGTCTAAGTGGAAACGTTAACCAACAACAAGTGGTCTCCACCATTTATGACTTACATAAGAAGTGATCACTCTGGAGGAAAGAATGGGTTGATATTTGAAATCTCTGAAGTTCGGAGACCTGAGGAGATCTCGACCGTTAATTCGAGAGGGACACGCGTCATCGATTTGTCAGCTCCAGAAGATTGATGTACAAAGGAAAGAATGGGTTGAGATTTGAAATCTTCTAAGTTTGAAGACCCGAGGAGATCTCAACCGTTAATCTAAGAGGGGCACGTGTCAGTCGTTTGTCAGCTCTGGAAGATTGACGTACGGAGGAAAGAAGGGGTTGAGACTTGAAATATCTGAAGTCCAAAGACTCGAAGGAGATCTCGACCGTCGATATGATGTCGGGTGTACTATCAACCATTGATCAAAATACAATGGAAGGATAGCGTAAGCATAATAGACAAAGTCGTGGAGTAAAAGGTGGCCATACATCTCATTACTTGATTAAGTCCTGGTCGTTGGCTTAAGAAATGAAGGATGAGTGTAAGGATTAATGCTAACCATTGATTTGGTTTCGAGATATAATGTGAACCATCCGATCTGTTCGATGATATCATATTCAAGAGATTTGAAAGGTTTGAAGTCATGAAGACCCGAATTCTTGAAAATTGTCCATCTCATCGGGAGAATGAATCGTGGCCGTTGAATTGATAAGCACTCAAACGAGCATCTCACCTAATGTCTAAATAATGCCATTGGTCATATGGTAAATAAATTTAAAGGGAAAAATGTAATGCGTCACTTAAATTGTTAAGCATGTGGTTCTACTCCATTGATCATAGGAACATGGTTTGAAGGAAGCGATGATCTCTATTAGCACATAGACGAAGAAAACCGATCCATGACTATGATCGATTTGTAAAAGGAAAGGGGATGCCAGTTGTAATGCCGAAGACTCGAAATGATGATCTCTGGTGGTCCCAAAGTTGTTAATGAACAAGTTGGTTATTGCACAGGTCGGCTCAATAACTTAAACAAGTTTTGAGCATAATCCACTATAAATAAAACCATGATTGGTTCACTTGAAACGATGCTTGTGTATAAAGTGTGGCTTGTGAAGTGAATAGGCGAATCTAGACCCGAGGTCCATGCAAATATAAGAGAGATATGTAGAAGCGAAGATGGTGTGAAGATATCAGAAGAAAGATAAAGCAAAGAACGCGCAAATTTCAGAGAGAAGACGAAATACGGTGATGAGTGTTTTATGATATACATCTGATCATGAGATAGAGTTAATTCTATAATGGATCACTACTACTGGAGTTGAATAAACTCTATTTAGATAGATTGTTTTCTATCAGCAAGCTGGGTCTTGGAGCAAGATGGGTCTTGCAGCAAGCTGGGTCTTGCAACAAGTTGATTCTTGCCTGAGAGTTGGTGCTCTCCGAGGAGTTGGTGCTCCTTACTTCAGTTAGTGATGAAATAAATTAGTTGATGCTGGGAAAATCCTTTTTCACATATATTCATATTACTATATTCATATCAATTATACAAAAGCTAATACAAACATCTCGTGTCTCTGTGTCCATTGTAATTATGATTTGATTGTTCTTAATCTGTTCAAATATGTTTTAACTGCTAACCTGTGAGAAGAAAAAGTTAGAATAGTCCACACACTAATTCACCCCCCCCCTCTTAGTGTGGGTGGTGTGTTCAACAACTGAGTCCATTCTTAATGACTTTCACAATGGGGCTTGTGGTGGTCATCTATCTGGGCTTGTGACTACCCAAAGTATTTTGCAAGCTAGTTATTTTTTGTCCGTCAATTTTTAAATATTGTATTGAAGCAATCAAGAAGTGTCATCCTTGCGAGGTGTTCACTAGGAAGATGCACTCGCATCTAGCTCCTCTTCACCTGATCATCATTGTCGGTCCCTTCACAAAGTGGGAGGTGGATTTTGTAGAGTGAAACCTAACTTCAACTGGGGGGCATCGACATATTATTGTGGCCATAGACTACTTTACTAAATGGGTAGAGTCCATGCCTACAATTAAATCTGATGGTAAGACTGCAACATTTTTTGTGTTCAATCAAATTATAGCCCGGTTTAGAATCTAGAGTGAGATTGTCACTGATCATGGCAGTCACTTTCAGAATGAAATGATGAACAAGTTAGCATCGAAACTGGGGTTTAAACATGGTCATTATTCCCCTTATTATCCACAGGAAAATGGACAAGTAGAGGCCATGAACAAGTCTCTCAAGACCACTTTGTACAAAACTATCAGTTCGATCAAGTCTGACTAACATCTCATGCTTTACCCTACACTTTGGGCATACCGAACCTCAGTTAAGACTTCCACCAGTTTTTTTCCTTTTCAGTTAGTACACGGTGTGGAGTTGATCCTTACTATTGAATGTGGAATCCCTTCCCTTAGAATGGCAGTTAATATCCTACCTGACACTTTTGATCTTGAAGAACACCTCGTACACCTAAAGAGCCTAGATGAGTAGTGTCGAGATGCCTCTATGACTATTAAAGCGAATAAACGACGTGTCAAGGTCCATTATGATAATGTTTTCTATCCTCAGCAGTACACCGAGGGTGACTTGGTACTCTTGTATGACCAAGCCAAAGAACCACTGGGGGAAGGCAAGTTCGACCCCATGTGGCACGATCCTTATATCGTGTGACGTGTCTTAGAAAAAGGAGCCTATGAATTAGAATATTATGAAGGTAATATGTTGGCAGAGAAAAAAAATAGGCTCTACTTGAAAAGATATCACGCTTGAGCCCCAAGATTGGGCGTAATTCTATGTGTCCTAGTGTATCTTAGTGTATATATATTTTCCTTTGTGTCATTAGGCTTGCTTATCATGTTTTCCCTTGGTTGGAATATGTCAACAGAGACTTTAGTTTACTTAGGATTCACATATGGTGCCTGTCGTCATACACGAAACTTGGCTTCCATCGCTTTGGTTGTTTACTCACTCGAGGGTCAACTGGTGTCTTCATGTGGCGTTTGTGTAGGGACATAAATGAATAATGTGGCTGAATATAGCGTCGTTATAGAGATTTTACGTGACGCCATTTCACATCATGTTCGGTCTTTAGAGGTTCGTCTGGAATCCTAGTTAGTAGTATGTCAGTTGAATGACAGTTACTATGTGAGAGATCCTACTCTACTCCGATGATTCCCATGGGTACAATTTTTGGAACGACATTTTAATTTTATTACTTATAAGCACATACCCGGGAGTTCTAATTATGTATCCAATGCATATGCTAATTATGTTTTAGATTGGAATTTGTCACATAACTAAAGTAAAGAAAGCGCATTTATCAATGTACAC
The DNA here is from genome assembly GCA_009831015.1 of Picea engelmannii. Lineage (NCBI taxonomy): Eukaryota > Viridiplantae > Streptophyta > Pinopsida > Pinales > Pinaceae > Picea > Picea engelmannii. The sequence continues at coordinate 903,501 of ML781379.1, read as the reverse complement.
ATTGTAGCCTAAGTAAAGCTGAAGACCAAGTTTTTTTTTATATTTTTCATCTCTCCAAAAATATGGTGTTATAGTACAAAATGGGGCTCACACCCTCAAAATACATATACAGCCGATTGATACAATGTCCATAAAATCTACGCATGTGGTGTCATATGTGTGTCATGATACAATACTATGACATTTGTGAGATGCCGAAAGAGTCTCACCCATGCACGAGGCACACCCACCACCTGTCGCTGCATCGCCTCTGGAAGATCCTCTACCTGAGCCATGGGAATCCTATGTGTCAAACGAGACAGGTTTCCCTGCACATTTTGAATCACTCTCTGTGCATCTCCTCCCGCTGTCTATTCCCCCTAGTTCCTTTGTTGGTGTCGTGGGAATCCATCTACTTACTTTTTCACAACAAAGCATTTTTGTTGAAATACTTGACACCATCCAAAAACATTTTCGTTTTTTTTTTTTTGAAAACACAAAAAAATGAAATATAGTTGAAAATCGTTTCATACCTATATCACCATAGGCAGAGCCTAGTGGAAATTGCATGTTTGGATATCCTCTGTAGCCGATCCCTGCATAAGGGTAATCGTCTAGGGCTATCACCTGTTGATGCCACCAGAAGAAGAACTCATCGTTGTAGGGCGTTGGCACCCTACCACCTCCCAACTGCCTCATCACCTCTGTCCATCATGACATGATTGGATCGTGTGGTCTATGTGGAACAATCTTGACTCTAGGGCTTAGTCCTGAAACCCACTCAAAGAAAAAACTATACAAGATAGATGCGAACCCAGAGTTCCTCTTCCTACCTTGTTTACAGTTTTTCAACTGGCTCTTCATGTTAGCCAGTAGTGAGGTGCACCAATCATACACTGTGGGTCATAAGAACTCCATGGAGTATAACATCAATGGCCTTGATTCTTGGTGAAACGAGGCCAACCCCATGATCCATGTAATCACAAGAATGATGATCTTTAAACTCAGGTTGTTGATTTCCCTAATGGGGAGTTGACTCCCTACCTTTTCTGTTCCTGCAACACAGTGAGTGGAAATGTAGTTCTATATGTTCATGCTCCCAAATCCCCTGACTTTTAGGTTTACCACCTCACCCTAACGTGAAAATCTTGTAATAAAGTAGATATCCTCGACTTCAATTCTCAATGGTTTCCCATCGAGGTTGAAGACCTCTGTATCCTGATCCCAAAAGTTCACCAGCATTTGGAGCAGCCTCACTTGAGACCTCATCCCTTTCAGAGCCAAAAAGTTGTAAATCCCACATATTTTTAATGCTAATCGGGCCCCTAGATCTCTTTTCACTGTAGCATCAACTTCCTCATGCTGTCTTTCTCTCCATTCAAGTACCATCCTGCAAGAAGAATTCCTTTTTTTGAGTCAAATTTCTTTAAAAAACCAATTTGCGGACTTGTAAGTGGGTTGTTGTGGTAATAGTCATTTGTAGGGTTTCATATACACGGGTTGGATTTTACTTTCCCGCGTACATGCCTCCATATACATGACCCGATGATATACAACCCGTGTACACCCTAATTCCTAAATTGCGCCTTAAAAAACTCAAAAAATGAGGCCTAATTTAAAATTCTAATACACTAGAAATGAAGAGGAAGGAAAGAGTACTTACTTGGTCTGGATGGTTTTCAATTTTGTCACTCATAGCTCCCACAATCGACACTTGAATATCGTGGGAAATTTGGTCCAAAATGCACTATCTGGGTAAAAATGTGAAATGGTATGGTAAAATTGGTTATTTTTACTATTTGTAGAAATGTTTTACCCACTTTTCATAGTTTTTGCTAATATTTTGATCAAGTGGACTAGTCGTGTAGTGGAAGGAGTTGGTCTTGGGGGTTCTATCCATGGATTCTTGTGGTTTCTAGCATCATGTTGCCCGTTCATGACTTTGGCAGGGACTTTCTTTTACCAAGCATATAGGATAGGTCGTCACTCTATTTTTCACACTTGCATTATCCTATGACTACGATTCATATGCCTTAGGCACAAACCCATTTATCAACGACACAAAACCTTATGTCTTCTACTAGAAGTGTCTTTAGTGAATGGTAGAGGCTTACCAAAGATGGGTTCCCTAGTTAGAAACTTTTTTCTATTTAGTGCCCATGCATAGTTTTTTCCATAAGATTGGGAGTCCTTTATAGTTGCAATATGACTTTGTGTTTGAACCTCATATTCTCACTCATAAGCATTCTGACCTATACCTATGGGACTTCCACTGAGTCTTAGTTAAGCTATTTTCCAACTCCATTAAAAAGTAAAAATATTTCCAAGTGAACTTGTCTCTTTCACACTCATTAAGTGGATTTGAAAGGACGTCTATTTGGTGTAATTTTAACCCTTTTCCCACCAAGTAGACTAATTTCGAAAAAGGAATACTCTAGTCACTAGTGGCTAGAAGAGTTCTCCTGGGTATTATTTTATACTTTTTTCAGGCCTAGGGGGACTAAATTTTCGAAAAAGGACATTCTTTTTCGTTAAGTTGTAATTGCACTCCATTATCCTGCTTGTATTATTGAGCTTATTGTCGGTTCCCAGTTTCTCGCTATAATCCTATTTCCTCGGAAGTTTGCATCATCAACCAAGAAAAGCCCTGTTTATAGCCTTGTTTATATCGATTCTTAAACCACATGATTTCAAACATATTATTACTCCTCGTTTTACTGTACTAAACAAATAAATTATAATTGAAACAAAGCTTATATTTCAGACTGAAATATCATAACGCACTTACAGTCTCATTCTCAACGAATTAGATGGAAATTTTGCAGATTTATATATGATTCACGAAGAAATAAATTGATCATATACACACAATGAACTTTGGGGATGAATAATTTCGGTCTAACCTTTTAATATCTTTATTTGACAATCAGAAATTTTCCAATTTCATCCTTATTCCAATCCCAACTGATCCCAACTGAATGCAATAGCCTTGATGGGATTAAATACAAACAAATTCGGTTTCTCAAATCCACTAAAATTGGACTGAGCACCTTATTCAACCCTAGATCCTACAATTTAGCCTAAAAATCAAAACAACTTCTATCTCTATTACAAAGAAGGATTTGAAATCCTTGTCGTATTATTAGACTTGACTTCTAAATTTAATTAAAATAGAAGAAACAATTAAGAGAACCAACTCTCTTTCATAAACTTGACTTTGACTTCAAAGCCAATGATGATTTTTTTCTTTGAGCTCATGCTCTTGCATTAGACCCCTCGGGTCAGAAAAAATCATGAACTCTTGTTCATGAGTTCTTCTATAGTACTACCACTTTTCTGTATGAGTGAAACAATTACCCAAGTAGCATCTTCTAGTGGATTATCCTTCCACTTCACTAAGTACTCATAGTACTCTTGTCCTCTTGTCTTCTTCAACACTCTGGTATCCAAAATTATTTCCATCTACAACTTCTTCTCTGTAGGAATTTGTTTCTGCCACTTAATTTGTTGTCCTATGTTTCTATCCAAATCATTTGCTGACTGTTATTCTTTAGGTTCCACATAAGAATACAAATATGCTACATTAAATATGGGAGAGACTGCCATGTCTTCTGGAAATTCAATCTCATAAGCATTGGCTGAAAAATTTCTCAAAATCTTGCAAGGCCCAATCTTTTTAACCTTCAATTTTTTATATGTGCCTCTAGGAAATATTTCTTTCCTCAAATGTGCCAATACTAAATCTCCTTCTTCAAAAACATCTTCTCTTCTACCCAAATCTTCTTTCTGTTTGTACTTGAAACTATTTTTACGTAACTGTTCTTTAAATTTTCATGCAACATTTGCATATACGAAGAAAAATCTTATGCATTTGCGCTTCTCTTCTCCATATGTCCCAAATATATGAGCTCAAATACTCCTCTTGGGTTCACTCCATAGACAATCTTAAAAGGACTTAACATTGTACTTTTGTTGGTTGAGTCATTATAAGAAAATTAAGCTTGTGGTAAAGCTAAATCCCACTGATTGGGATGTTCACTTACCAAACTTCTCAATATATTACCCAAACTTATGTTTGTAACTTCAGTTTGACCATCTGTTTGAGGATGGTAGGATGAACTAAAGCTAATACTTGTTCCCAATTTCTTCCACAATGTCCTCCAGAAGTGTCCAAAAAACTTAGTATCTCTGTCTAAAACAATACTAAGAGGAAGACCATGTAGTCTTACTACTTATTTAAAAAATAGAGTTGTAATATGAGTTGCATCACTAGTTTTATAACAGGCTATAAAATGTTCCATTTTAGAAAATCTATCTACCACAACAAAAATTGAATCATTTCCTCTCTAATTTCTTGGCAATCCCAAAACAAAATCCATACTCATATCATCCCAAGTTTTTTTTGGAATTGACAGTGGCTGATATAAGCCTGTGTTCTGGTGTCTACCTTTTTCATGTTGACAAATTTTGTATCTTCCCACAAATTTCTGAACATCAATCCTCATTCCTGGCCAATGATAAAAATTACTCAACTAAGCATAAGTTTTGTCATTTCCAAAATGACCAACAATTCCTCCATTGTGTTGTTCCTGCAACAAATTCTCTCTCATTGAGCATTTTGGAATGCAAAATTTACTTCCTTTGAACAACAATTCTTCTTGCAGCGTGAAATCCATCCATGGACTTCTATCTCTCAAAAGTGGATTCTAACATGCTTCATATGATTCCTTAAAATCCACATCTTGAGGGTACATATATTTGAGATGTTCTAATCCAATAACACTCACCTGGAACTCTTGCAAAAATAAACATCTTCTTCTCAAAGCATCTTCAACCTTGTTATAGCTTCCACTAATATGTTTTAATACAAAAGTAAAATTATGCACGAAGTCTACCCATTTAGCATGTTTCTGATGTAATTTATCTTTCTTAGTTATGAACTGCAAAGCATGATTGTCAGAATATAAAACAAACTCTTTAGGCATGAAGTAATGCCTCTATTTCTTCAAAGCTTGGACCACTACATATAATTCTATATCATAAGTGGAGTATTTATGTTTTGCCTCATTCAGTTTCTCACTGAAATATGCAATTCCCTCTCATCTTGACTCAAAACGCCTCCAACTTTTGTCCCACTGGCATCACATATAACTGTAAATATTTTGTTGAAATCTGGGAGAGCTAAGATAGGTCTCTCAGTAATATTTTCCTTTAGCATTTTGAATCCTTGTTTTGTTTCCTCTGTAAATATAAATAGTTGTTTTTCTTTCTTCATAGTTTCTAGGATTGGTGCACAAATACCACTAAAGTTTCTTATAAATTTCCTATAGAAACTTGACAACCCATGAAAACTTCTAACTTCAAATATGTTTCTTGGAGATGGCCACTCTTCAATTGCTTTCACTTTCTCTGGATCCATCTTTAATCCTTCTTGTGAAATCACAAATCCTAAATAAAACAATTATGTTTTCATAAAGAAACATTTCTTCAAATTTATTAAGAGTTTCTCTTGATGTAGTTTATTTAGAACCAAATTCAAGTGCCTAACATGTTCTTCTCTGGTTTTACTAAAAACAAGAATATCATCTAAATAAACAATGACAAATTTCCCTGTGAATTCCTTAAGTACTTCATTCATAAGTCTCATGAAAGCACTGAGTGCATTAGTTAAACCAAATGGCATAACCATCCACTCATATAGTCCATTGTTTGTCTTGAAGGTTGTTTTCCATTCATCACCTTCACTCATTCTAATTTGATGATATCCACTTTTTAAATATATATTAGAAAAATATTTGGCACCACTTAAACAATCCATCAAATCATCCATTCTGGGTAAAGGAAAACGATACCCGATGGTGATTTTATTTATGGCTCTAGAATCTTTGCAGATTCTCCACTCTCCTTTCTTAAGACTCAATACTTTAGGTACAACACATGGACTCAATATTTCTCTGACCAGTCCATTGTTCAATAGTTCTTTCACTTGTTTGTTGATCTCTTCATTTTCTGTTGGAGTCATTCTGTAAGCTGCTTTGTTTGGACAAATAGCTCCAGGAATCATATCTATATGATGAATAATACTTCTAACATGTGGTAGTTCATTAGGAAAATCATAAAGTACAATATCCACACACACCTCTAACAATTTCTGAACTTCAATAGGCAAGTCATATATTATTGTGTTGGTCAAAACAACCCTAGGCTTTCCAACAACAACAAAACATACCTCTTCATCTTGCACATGCTTTAGAAATTCATTTTCTGTGACCAACAATACGTGTAGACTTGTCTGCTCTTATGGTCTTTCATCCTTAAGAGGAATAAGAGTATGCCTCCTTCCTTCACAAATGTAAATTTATTCTCTCTGGCATTGTACACCACATTTATGTCATATTTCCATGGTCTTCCCAGCAACACATGACAAACATCCATCAGAATGACATCACATAAAATTTGATCCTTATAATTTAAAATCTGGAAATCAACTCTGCATTGTTCATTCACCAATACTTGATGTTGCTTTTGTATCCAAGAAACTTTATATGGTGTAGGATGCATCTCTTTATGCAGTCACAACTTATCAACCATTTCCACAAAAATCAAATTATGAGTACTACCATTATCAATAGTTAATTTGCGACACTTACCTTTTGATTTGCATATTGTTTTGAACATATTTTTCCTTTGTGATGGTTCATGTAATTCCTTGTTTGATTTCAATAAAGTTCTCCTCATCAATAAGGATTATCCTGCCTCCAGAACTTCAACATTATCCTCTAGTACTCTTGGTTCATTTTCGTCTTGTGCAATCTATACAATTGTTTGTCTTGCAACATTCTTTGGACAATCCCATGACATATGGCCTATATTACCACATGTATAACATCTAACCTCGTATCCTCGGCCTCTTCCTCAGCCTCTCTAAAAATATATTATTCCTCTGGAGTCTCTTCCTCTTCCTCTTGAGGATTGTTCTTGTTGATTTGATGTATCAACTTCTTCCTTCTGAGTTGAAAACTTATTCTTCCCAGCTTGTTGTTGTTGGATCATGTTGTCATTGATGCCAATGGTTTGATTGATTGATGTCAAGTGATTGATTGATGCCAATGGTTTGAATGATTGATGTCAAGTGATGGATTGATTGATATGCTTGATTGATTGATGAACAAATGTATATGTATTGTCCTTGATGAGTTGTCATTGATATGATGAAGATGGATCAATGAGTTATCATTGATACATGATGCATAGTTGATGTATATGATGCAATGGTGGATTGATTTATAGATGAATCATTATTATTTTACAATGATTGATAAGGTGCACAAATGGATGAACTCCAAAGTGCCCCCCTTATGGTGAAAGCCCTCACAGGAAGACGGTTTGTGGATTGAGTTATCCTAGAAGACTGGTTGGAGAACCCATGCTTGTATGTGGAATAATGAGATGAACATCAATGAAGTTGTTGGTGAAACTATCCTAGATGGATAGTTCTTGTCATGTCATTTCTGGTGGTATGTTGAATGTCACATAACTCCTCATGGTTTGAGAGTTATGGCCCTATAAAGTTGAAGGATCCCCATGTGTTGGCTTGAAGCCCCAAATGGTCAAAGAAGTCAAAGTGCCCTAAAAGAAGAAATCATTATTTAAATGATAAAGTAAAGTGACAAAGTCAAGATGGATTATTTAAATAATAAAGAAAAGTGACAAAATCAAGAAAGATTATTTAAATGATAAAGTATTGGAGAACTTTCTATTTATGGAAAGTGGTTGACCCTAAAATAAACAAAAAAGGTTAAGTGACCTAGAAATGTGTTAAGTGACATTAAAATGGGTTAAGTGACCTAGAGGATGAAAGTATAAATAATAGCTATGGTATCTTACAAATCATCCTTTTTGTGGATCAATGAAGAGCTTCTTGTGAGATTATCTTGTGGAGTATTGATGAAGAGCGTCTTGTAAAAGCATCTTTGGTGTGGATCTCTTGAGCATGATTGAAGATCTATTATGAAGAAGAGAGAGAGAGGAGGATCTCATGGACACATCAAGGTTTCGACAATGTCGGATATCTTGACGAAAAAAATCTCGGATCTTCAGAAACCCTAGTTTCTGAGGTATACACGGGCTGTAATGGGCTAGGGCACGTACACACGTGCATTGTATGAGGATAGGGCACGTACAATGGATGGAATGATGAAGAATTTTGTTTGAGCTGGTGCCAAGCTCTTGAATGATGAGGCAGGTTCCAGATCTTCATTCTATGGGATTAGATATATCACTGAGACACTGGTATGGTTACATTATTGTCTTGATGGATACTATTGTTTGATGTGTTTTGAATTCTTAAGGAATTCTTGGTATGGTTTCTATGATATGGTTCAGTTTGGATGACTTGGTTAATGGAGTGAGCAGTACTCTTGTGATTCAGTGGTGACTTGATTTCTATGGTATACTAGTTGTTTATACATGATTGAGATAGCATTCATATCGATTTATTGTGAAGCATGAGAAAGACATTAGAGAGCTTGGATATGTTGGCTGGTGGTCAGATTGAACAGTCAGAGACAAAAGAGAATTATATATTGATTGCAAAGAATCTGAGTTGATCTTGAAGGACAAACCCTAACAACTCAGACGGTATACACAGTCTGCTGTATACACTGGATGCGTACATATGCGTGCTGTAGTGAGCCAGAGCACATACACACACGGGCTACACTACTGACAAGTCACGTACCTGTTGACAGATTGACATATGTTGAGGATTGTTACCTCATCTTAGTTGGTGCTGAGGGTGTAAGCTGAGTCTTGCATTATAGAGCCGGTGCTCTTGTAGAGTTGTACTCTATTTAGTTGTTGCTAATAAACCCCTATATTGTTGTCCATAATAAAAATAAAAATCGTACATACATCTTGTGTTCTTTGTGTTCCTTGTGGTGATGACTTATTGATGATATGTGTTGCTGATATATGTTCACATCTAATTAGTTATAAATGACAACAATGGGTAATGAATAAATGTTGAATGTTAACTAAGGAGTTTTATGTAAAGAGGGAAGTTTTGGGAAAAAGAGCCCCACACTCATTCACCCCCCACTCTAAGTGTGGTAGGTGTGTCCAAAAATTGGTATCAGAGAAGGCCTTCAATACAAGCCTTAATAAGCTTGAAGGAGATCCATAGACACACAAATGGATGATGAAGTTCCGGTCCTTGATGAGGAAAAGTACTCTACTTGGAGAATAGAGATGAGAGTGTATTTGAAGACAATGGGAGCAACAATTTGGAAGGCAGCCATTGGTGGATCATTTTCATTGAAGAACAAGTCAAAGTTTGCAGCTCAAAGGGAAGGAAAGAAGAATGATGCATTGGCTCTCAAGACCATTCTTAGTGGACTCTCAAGACCTATCAAAGAGATCATGGGACAATGCACTTCCGCCAAGGATCTATGGCTAAAGCTAGAGGAGACATATCAAAGAAAGAATGAGAAGGAAGATATTGAAGATCACTCCATCAAGATCACTAAAGGTAAAGAATATCCAAAAGATTTTGAATGCATTATTTCTAGATGTGATTTTGAAGGCATTTCAAATGAAGGCAAAGAACTATGTGTTGATGTTGGCAAAAAGGAAGATCGTGGAGATATTTCAAATGAAGGTAAAAAACCCTCAAAAAACCTTGAATGCAATGATGACGATAATTTTTTCTCTACAAGTGAAGAATAAGATATAGAAACAGTTTGTGTAAAGTTTGATGGTAATTATCCCATGAAAAGAAGAGAACAAAATCTATTAAAACTTCAAAAGGAAGTTGAAGAGGGTTTATATAGATATAGAAGTGATCATTATTATATAGACTATAACTATCTTTTGGATAACACTAAGAAGTTTCTTAGGAGGAGTCTAAGGCACATCTTGAAGCTAAAAGAAATGATCAAGGAACAAGAAGCGAGAAATAAGACTCAATTAGAAGAAAAGGAAGAAGAGATCACAAGACTAAAGAATGGAAAAGAAGATATGAATGTAGATGACGAGCTTACCAAAAATTTTGAAACCATTGTCCATCTCAAGACCCAAATTGAAGAAGATAAAAGAATAGAGGAAATATTGAAGAATCAAATAAATGAAAAGGAAGAGTCATGTTGTAAGTTAGACGCTGAAATTGTTGGCCTTAGAAAGAAGGTAGAAAAGTCAAACAAATTCTTGAATAGCTCACGAATATTGGATGAGATCTTGGAAAGTCAAAGATCACCATGTGATAAATCAGGACTTGGATACAAAGAAGAAGCTACACATGTTGAAGCAAGCACATCAAAGAAGCATGAGGTAAGTCCATCAAAGAAGGAAGACAATGTTGAAAAGCAACCATCTACACAAGGCAAGGGAAATTTCAAAAGAACAAAGCAAGGAAGACATCAAGAAGATATTCTTGGGACACCAAAGAAAAGGTATGAAAGCATTTTTCATGGGCATTGTTATTCATGTAATATATATGGTCACAAATCTTTTGAATGCAGATCTTATGAAAGGAGATATAATGGAAGATTTCATAACACCATGAGCTGTTGGAGATGTGATCAAGTAGGACATATTGTTGTTCATTGTAACACCATGAGATGCTACAGCTGTAGTGGGTTTGAACACAAATCCCAAGAGTGCTGGAACACTAGAAGAAAGTCCATGATGAGGACTTCACATAGCATGGCTAGAAGAAGGAATGAAGTAAGAAAGGGAGCATGAATGATTTTAAGGATGAAAATTTGTTTTAAAATGTAGAAACCTGGGTGAATCTTACTAATCTTTCATATGCCAACTATAAATGTTTGGCGATATTTTTGTAAAATTATTCAAATTTATGAGGATTTAATATAGTTTGTATAAAATTTTGGCGATTTTGAAGGTAAAATAATTTTATCCTATAGAATTTGGGCGAATGTTTTTTACAATAGTGAATCGTTTTTTGGGAAAAACCTTGGAAAATTAGCCCATGAACGAAATTTAGCCCCTAAAATAATCCTTGAAAGGGAGACATATTTGAAAAGATGGATGCTCAGAGCTCAAGTTCTGAGAAGTAGGAACCTCTACAGAGGTGGGTGAAGAAGACAGAACAGCCAGAACAGGATGAAAGACTGAAGGGAAGCTCAAGTAAGTTGTAGTGTCCCCAAGGCCGAGCTCCGTTACAGATCATGATATATGCAATGAATTGTAAATGTGCTCTATAGGCTGGTGAGCCAAGTTTTGTATAAGCTGGAGGGCTTATGTGTTTGTTAGGCCAGGAAGCCTAAGTGTTTGAGGGCCAGGAGCCTGATGTTGTACTTGTATGTATGCAGAATAATCAATAAAATATAAACACCGCCAGGTGCAGACCGACCACGATGAATGAGTGAAGGGGGACTGAGCGTCCACAGAGTGGGCAAGAAACTAGGGGCTGGAAGGTGGGAAAGGGGCTAAGTGTTGAACCTATGGGGCTTAAGCCTGGGAAATAATATTTTAATATTATTTCAAAGAGAGACATGTGCATTTCTATTTATCCTAAGTTTTGGAAAGGGAAAGCGTGCAAAAGGGATGCAGGCTGATGGAACACATGCAGTTCCAAGGGTGAAAAGTGTCAGCCCTGGTGCATGCAGATAAAACAACCAAGATGAGTCGTGAGGGGGATTGCTCCTCCATTCCACCTGACTACCTGAGCGTGTACAGGCTCTGAGCAGTACGATTAACTCGACCTCTGAAAAGAATACCTCGTGCGTCCCTGAGAGTTGGAAAGCCTGTGGTTGTTCTGAAGAATATGTACCTCTCTGTCCCGAAGCCATGACCGTGAGACCCATTTTCCATTGCCGATCCAGTTTGAGGAAGCCTGTATCTGGATCTGAGGAAACTGGTGTATTCCTCTATTCTGGAATGGGAAATTAAATAGTCTGTGTTGATTTCGGGAATAGCCTGTGTGTGGTGTTGAATTCTGAAAGGCCGAAACATCCTCCGTCTGAGCGCCGAGCCTATGTGTGGATCCAATCCGTGAGACCATTCACCATTGTTCAACCTGCTGGATAGCTCGTGTCCATTTTTTCCCTGTGTTTGTTGTGGCATGCAGTTCTGGACTACGTGAGGCTTGTCGGCCTGTGAGTGACCCCCTCCAGGTGAGAGAGTGCGCAGAGGAAGGAGAGAGCTCCTGGAAGGAACCCTGTAGCTGCCATAGAGCACGGAGACTTCCGGTCCGGTCTGTTCCTGTAACCCAAGGTAAGGGAGACTGGCAGCCGAAGGACTGTCCAGGTGACAGAGAAGGTGCACTCTCCTGGGGTGGAACAGGCATGTGGGGAATGAGGGTCTGTGGGCAGTGAGCGTGGGAGATTCCTGGGAGAGCATTCTTCCTGGTGATTGTGTATGACTGAATTCCATGTAACCTTAGCTTGATTCTGGATTCCTTGCCCTGGGGTGGAGCTCAGTCCCAACTCGGGGGTGACCCATTGTTGAGTTGAGGAGCAGTGCGGTCTACGACTGGGAGGTTCGTGGGAGGCCTGCATTTGGTTGGTGGATTTCTTCACTGTCAGCAGATAAGTATCTGACTATGTTTTATCACATTTGCATGACTCTTCTGGATATGTTATCAGGTTTTCCGCTGTGTAAATGAATTACTGTTGAATTCTATGGCTTGTTTAATTGTAGCAGTAACTTATATATTTTACTCTGAGATTTAAGTGTGTTTAATTGTTTAAATGCATGTGCTTACAATGTCTGTACGAATTATGTAAAAATCCATGTATAGAATGGTAACTGAGAGGTTCGAAAACCTAGGTGACAGAAAAGGGTACACTACAAATTGGTATCAGAACCCAAGTTTCGACACTGAGCCTTGATGGGCCAGTGGAGTGGTCTTTGGACCAAGAATGCGAAGAAAAATTGGGTCTGGAATGGCCAATTTCATACCCTGGGTTGCTCCGAAGCGTCAAGGAGATACTTGACGAGTTTCTTTTAAAGCTCAGGAGGTATGGCGACTTTATGAAACCGCAGCCAGTGTGGTATGAGTCCACAGGGAGAGAGGACTCCACGCCGATGGTGTTAGAACCGTAGGATCTGTTCGGGAGGGAAGGCGAACCCTTGTAACCGTCAGATCTGGAGAATGTGCACAAGGTTTAAAGCCTTTAGATACTGCACTGGAGGTTACGGCCACACCAAGAGTTTAAACTCGAGAGGATCATGAGTCGTAAGATCACTGTGGGATTACCCGTCAACCATCTGAGTTGACAGAAGTTGCACAGGGTTTAAGTCCTCATGGGTAGAGGAGAAGTCCTGGAGAGACGTCGGGATATTGGAGTCATCGGGGTTTTAGAAGTCGAGAGAACCGAGACCTTGTGAGTCTCGAAACACCGAAGAAACCATAGCCGTGAATCTCGGGTGGAAACGCGTCAGAAGATCCGAAGAGAGTTGGAAATCGGCGTATCAGAGATCCTGAGGACAGGATAATCTTGCAACTTGAAATCGCGAAACGTGATATCCCGACAGGCTAAGGAAGTAGCGTGGGGCCACGGTGGAGTCGGTGACGTGGACAAGTGGCAGCCATCGGAGTCATCAGGATATCGGGGGTCCTAGTGACAAGGTGTTTATGCAGTTTGGATTCGCGAAGTCCGAAACCCTGACAAAGAGGAAAGTACCACTGTGCAGCCAGCTATCAGCACGCTGGAAAGGAGGGAAGCGCTATTGTGGGAGCCAGTTGTCCGTATAGCGGCGAGTCAGGATTCGAAGAATCAGAAATCACGGGGACAAGAAGTCCATGCATTATGAAACGTCGAACCCCGAAACCCCAATGAGAAGTTTGACTACGGTCACGGGGTAGAGGTCACATGGACCTTGGCTTAACCGCGAAGGGCTAAGGAAAAAGGCACATCGACAAATCGGGGATTGGAAGTTCATGAAGACAGGAACTCATATCATCAGGGATCACGAAACCCTGACACCCGAAGCTTCAATCGGGAAGATGTACCCCGTAGACACCTAAAGAGAACCATGTGCTAGCGAGTGTGAAGACAAGGCAAGAGGGGTGGGACCCCAATGACATCACCAAAGGTGATGTGGACCTTCTGGAATGCGTTATGTCCCATCACAGTTAAGGGCGACAGTGGTGCTGTGGGGGTCAGAGTTAATTAAACCCGAAATTTTGGATTTCGGGGAATTGTAGTAAAAGGGAGTACGAGGTCACTATTGCATAGTGAACTTCCGGGTACCGAAAACCCGAGGTTCCGAAACCTGAAGTACCGAGAAACTGAAGTTTCGAAAACAAGAAATTTGCAGAGCCTATTGAGAGCTCGGAAAACTTATTTTAAAATCGAAATGTCTTTTATTTTACTCAAACTGGCTTATAATATTGTGGTTGTTTGTGAAGGTTTAATGGCCTGACAATTTTAAATTGAATTGCACAGTGCGTGTACAGAGTTCAACGAAGGTCAGAACCCCAGTTAATCAACGCCGAGTATGGAGTGGGGAAAAGTGCAGTTTACCCCTGAAATAGAAGATGAACAAGAAGGAAAGGATGTTAACCTGGGAGTCAAAGGATCGAACTCTAATGGGCATGGAAAAGAGATGGATAAGGAAGGACATATGATGAAAATCATTGAAGGGCTGCAAAGAGAGGCCAAGGAGCACCGAGCTGATAGACGAAAGCTCATGAAAGTCAGGGATCGACAAGGGGAATTAAACTTAAGATTCCTAAAGAGACTGGAAAGAATAGAGAAGAAACTTGAGAGGGGAAGAGACTCAGGTACGACAGAGAGTCGCAGAAATCATGGGAGAAGAAGTAGATCAAGGAGTGGTAGACGACATCACATTCGCTCCCAAAAACGTTCAGACAGGGAGACACACAGCAGTTCGAGCCCGTCCCCTACCAGAAAACATAAAAAATCTGGAAAGGAGGAACTGAAGGGAGAGATGAACAAAATTAAGCCTCCAACATTCGATGGAGAGCATAAGAAGGAGGAAGATGCCGAGACCTGGTTACTTGGCATGAAGAAGTACTTTCAACTGCAGAACTATTCTGCCCGTACAGAGGGAAGAAT
>ML781379.1:857975-883132 GCA_009831015.1 Picea engelmannii | reverse complement strand
TGTTGCAGCCTTTACCTATTCCTGAGTGGAAATGGGATGTGGTAACAATGGATTTTATCACAGGATTTCCCAGAACAAGCAAGCAGCATGATTCAATCATGGTGGTGGTGGACAAGCTTACTAAAGCTGCCCATTTTATTCCATTTTATTCCACTGAAAACCACCCACAGAGCAACAGATGTTGCTGATATATTTTTAAAAGAAGTTGCACGCTTGCATGGAATTCCTAAGACAATTGTGTCTGACAGAGACCCGAAATTCACTTCGAATTTCTGGAGAGGACTGTTCAAGGGATTCAGAATGAATCTGAACTTCAGTACAACATATCATCCCGAGTCTGATGGACAGACAGAGAGAGTAAACATAGTAATAGAATACATGCTGAGAATGTATGTGATGGATAAACCATCAAGGTGGGAAGACTACCTGCACTTGGTAGAATTTGCCTACAATAATGGGCATCATGCATCTCTGAAGATGAGCCCATTCGAAGAACTTTATGGAAGAAAGTGCAACACTCCAGTGAGCTGGGATAATCCAGCTGACAGGGTAGTAGTTGGACCTGAACTACTCAAAGAAATGGAAGAGCAAATGATAAAAATCAAGCAGAATCTGAAAGCTGCCCAGGACAGGCAGAAAAGTTACGCTGATAGTAACATAACCCATAGAGAATTCAAAGTGGGTGACCATGTTTTCCTGAAAGTGAAAACTAACAGGAGTTCCCTGAAATTGGGAAGTTGCGCTAAGTTGGCAGCAAGATTTTGTGGGCCATTCGAGATCCTGGAAAGGATTGGACCAGTTGCATACATGCTTGCATTACCTGCATCTATGATTGTACATAATGTGTTTCATGTTTCACTTCTTAAGAAATATGTACCTGATACTAATCATGTTATCGATTGGACTGTGATCTAGGTGGAACCAGAAGGTGTCCTGCAAGTGCATCCTGTACGCATATTGGACAGGAAAAGAAAACAGCTCCGAAATTGAGCTATAGAGCTTGTAAAGGTCCAGTGGACCTGGTACGGTTCTGAGGACGCGACATGGGAGCATGCAGATGTTATGCGGGAAGAGTACCCGCATCTTTTTGAAAATTTTGAAGAACTTGCAGATGCGATGTAAAGTGGCACTGAGGACAATGCAAAAATAAGGGGAGGGGGATTATAGTGTCCCCAAGGCCGAGCCCCGTTACAGATCATGATATATGCAATGAATTTTAAATGTGCTCTATAGGCTGGTGAGCCAAGTTTTGTATAGTTGGAGGGCTTATGTGTTTGTTAGGCCAGGAAGCCTAAGTGTTTGAGGGCCAGGAGCCTGCTGTTGTACTTGTATGTATGCAAAATAATCAATAAAATATAAACACCGCCAGGTGAAGACCGACCATGATGAATGAGTGAAGGAGGACTGAGCGTCCACAGAGTGGGCAAGAAACTAGGGGCTGGAAGGTGGGAAAGGGGCTAAGTGTTGAGCCTAGGGGGCTTAAGCCTGGGAAATAATATTTTAATATTATTTCAAAGAGAGACATGTGCATTTATGTTTATCCTAAGTTTTGGAAAGGGAAAGCGTGAAAAAGGGATGCAGGCTGATGGAATGCATGTAGTTCCAAGGGTGACAAGTGTCAGCCCTGGTGCATGCAGATAAAATGACCAAGATGAGCCGTGAGGGGGATTTCTCCTCCATTCCACCCGACTGCCTGAGCGTGTACAGGCTCTGAGAAGTACGATTAACTCGACCTCTGCAAAGAATACCTCGTGCATCCCTAAGAGATGGAAAGCCTGTGGTTGTTATGAAGAATCCGTACCTCTCTGTCCCGAAGACGTAACCGTGAGACCCATTTTCCATTGCCGATCCAGTTCGAGGAAGCCTTTATCTGGCTCTGAGGAAACTGATGTATTCCTCTGTTCTGGAATGGGAAATTAAATAATCTGTGTTGATTTTGGGAATATCCTATGTGTGGTGTTGAATTCTGAAAGGCCGAAACATCCTCTGTCTGAGCGTCGAGCCTATGTGTGGAGTCAATCCGTGAGACCATCCACCATTGTTCAACCTGTTGGATAGCTCGTGTCCTTTTTTTCCCTGTGTTTGTTGTGGCATGTAGTTCTGGACTGCGTGAGGCTTGTCGACCTGTGAGATACCCCCTCCAGGTGAGAGAGTGCACAGAGGAAGGAGAGAGCTCTTGGAAGGAACCCTATAACTGCCATAGAGCCCGGAGACTTCCGGTCTGGTCTGTTCCTGTAACCCAAGGTAAGGGAGACTAGCAGCCGAAGGACTATCCAGGTGACAAAGAAGGTGCACTCTCCTGGGGTGGAATAGGCATGTGGGGAATGAGGGTCTATGGGCAGTGAGCGTGGGAGATTCCTGGGAGAGCATTCTTCCTGGTGGTTGTGTATGACTGAATTCCTTGTAACCTTAGCCTGAGTTTGGATTCCTTGCCCTGGGGTGGAGCTCAGTCCCAGCTCGGGGGTGACCCACTGTTGAGTTGAGGAGCAGTGTGGTCTACGGCTGGGAGGTTCGTGGGAGGCCTACATTTGGTTGGTGGATTTATTCACTGTCAGCAGATAAGTATCTGATTATGTTTTATCACATTTTCATGACTCTTCTGGATATGTTATCATGTTTTCCGCTGTGTAAATGAATTACTGTTGAATGCTATGGCTTGTTTAATTGTAGTAGTAACTTATATATTTTACTCTAAGATTTAAGTGTGTTTAATTGTTTAAATGCATGTGCTTACAATGTCTGTACGAATTATGTAAAAATCCATGTATAGAATGGTAACTGAGAGGTTCGAAAACCTAGGTGACAGAAAAGGGTACACTACATAAGTCATCTACTGAGGCATATGCGGCTAACAGTGGTAATAGTCGCGTACATATGCTGGCTGACCTTGAATAGGTCACGTACATACGCGCTCTATTTTGAATCAAGGCATGTATATGTGGTAAATACGTGGGAAAAAGACAATGCACATGAGTTGTAGCTTGATGTGATGATATAACTTTGTGTTGTAGGGCCTGACATTGTTTATTGCAGGTTCTGATACTGTTTGCTGCAGGTTTTCATAGTTCTATGTTATATCATGTAAGGTGAGGATGTAAAATAAATCTTGGGTGCATGGCACTAACCCATGAGTATGGATTAATGGAAGCATATGATTGGATTTCATAGTACATGCATTTTGCATGTGGTTGAGATACATATTGAGACATGTAGTTGGTGAGTTGAGTTGATGATCATGTTATACATCATTGATGATCTATAGTTGATGCATGATTGGTACATTTCTAGTACACTGGTAGAGGCACCTACTAGCAGGTTTATTGGCACATGTTTTATGGAGGATTGGGCATACATATATGGGATTCATCATTTTATGGTATTGGTGCATGGTGGTGTACATGTTTTGGTATAGTCATATATGGCATATGCTTGATGATACTATGTTGTTGGTATTACTTGATTAGCACAACAATTGGTATTTGTTTGATACATGGTTATGGTACTTGGTTCATGATGGAGACATATCATGAGTGATATGACACATGGTTGGCATATTGGTAGATGCACATGTTGGCATATTGATAGAGACATATGATTGATACATTCCATGGATGATATATTTTGGCACATTGCATGATGTTGATGTACATGGTTGATGTACATAGGTGTTGTGCATGATGAGCACACATTTTGGCACATGATGTATTTGGTTAATATTTTTTGACATATATTTTTCTTCATGATGTATGGTATGGAACATGAGTTTGATGCATAGACAAGTCCAAGGATCATCATTGAAAGAGAATTTAATCTATGCTTCGGTTGAGCAACATAAATTGCATGTTGATCATATTACAGAGGAGATAGGGGGAGACATACCCATAGGGGGAGTCATTCTTCTTCCCATGATTCTAGGAGGAGATATTTATCAGATGCATACCTAGAAAAGAGCCCTATATTTGAAGAAAGAGCACATAGGCATAATTCTAGGAGGAGCGATGGTCATAAAGGGAGTATGAGAAATGTATTTTCAACATTACATCAGATTGATATCTCTTGTTCAAAAGGGTAGAGATTATTCAACGACAACAAGACAGGGGGAGAAGCCCTAAGAGGAGAATGGCCCTTTTCCATTGATTTCAAAGGGGGAGAGATAGTCACATTGATGTGATTGATATTGATTGGGAGAGATAGTCACATTGACTATTGCTGATATGATTGATGTTTACTAATGGGGTGAGATAGTCATATTGATATGATTGATGACTATTTATGTAGAGCATGCCTTGTCTACATGTTTGACATAAATAAATGGTAATTGTTGTTGACATCAATGTTGGTATTGCCGTCAATGCCAAAGGGGGAGATTGTTGGATCATGTTGTCATTGATGCAAATGGTTTGATTGATTGATGTCATTAATTGATGTCAAGTGATTGATTGATGCCAATGGTTTGACTGATTGATGTCAAGTGATGGATTGATTGATAGGATTGATTGATTGATGAACAAATGTATATGTATTGTCCTTGATGAGTTGTCATTGATATGATGAAGATGGATCAATGAGTTATCATTGATACATGATGCATAGTTGATGTATATAATGCAATGGTGGATTTATGTATAGATGACTCATTATTATCTTATCATGATTGATAAGGTGCAGAAATGGATGAAATCCAAAGTGGTCCCCTTATGGGGAAATCCCTCACGGGAAGACGCTTTACGGATTGAGTTATCCTAGAAGAATGGTTGGAGGACCCATGCTTGTATGTGGAATAATAAGATGAAGATCAATGAAGTTGTTGGTGAAAATATCCTAGATGGATAGTTCTTTTCATGCCATTTCCGGTGGTATCTGGAATGTCACATAACTCCTCACGGTTTGAGAGTTATGGCCCTACGAAGTTGAAGGACCCCCATGTGTTGGCTTGAAGCCCCAAATGGCCAAAGAAGTAAAAGTTCCCTAAAAGAAGAAATCATTATTTAAATTATAAAGTAAAGTGACAAAGTCAAGATGGATTATTTAAATAATAAAGAAAAGTGATAAAATCAAGAAAGATTATTTAAATGATAAAGTATTGGAGAACTTTCTATTTATGGAAAGTAGTTGACCCTAAAATAAGCAAAATAGGTTAGGTGACCTAGAAATGGGTTAAGTGACCTAAAAATGGGTTAAGTGACCTAGAGGATGAAAGTATAAATAATATAGATATGGTCTCTTGCAGATCATCCTTTTTGTGGATCAATGAAGATCTTCTTGTGAGATTATCTTGTGGAGTATTGATGAAGAGCTTCTTGTAAAAAAATCTTTGGTGTGGATCTCTTGAGCATGATTTAAGATCTATTCCAAGGAAGAGAGCGAGAGGAGGATATCATGGACGCAACAAGGTTTCATAAATGTTGGAGATCTTGATGGAAAAATTCTCGGAGCTTCAGAAAACCTAGTTTCTGAGGTATAAACGGGCTATAATGGGCCAGGGCGAGTACACACGCGGGCTGTATGAGGAAAGGGCACGTACAGTGGATGGATTGATGACGACTTGTGTTTGAGATGGTGCCAAGATCTTGAATGATGAGGTGGGTTCCAAATTTTCATTCTATGGGATCAAATCTATCACCAAGACACTGGTATGGTTACATTATTGTCTTGATGGATATTATTGTTTGATGTGTTTTGAATTCTTAAGACATTATTGGTATGGATTCTATGATATGGTTCAGTTTGGATGACTGGGTTGATGGAGTGAGCAGTACTCTTGTGATTCAGTGGTGACTTGATTGCTATGGTATACTAGTTGTTTATACATGATTGAGATAAAATTCATATCGATTTATTGTGAAGCATGCGCAAGTTATTAGAGAGCTTGGATATGTTGGTTGGTGGTCAGATTGAACAGTCAGAGACAGAAGAGAATGATATATTGATTGCAAAGATTATGATTTTATATTGAAGGAAAAACCCTAAAAACTCAGAAGGTATACGCAGGTTGTTGTATACACTGGACGTGTACATACGTGTGGTGTAGTGAGTCAGAGCACGTACACACGCGGGCTGCACTACTGACAGGTTGTGTACCTGTTGACAGATTGACATCTGTTGAGGATTGTTGCCTCATCTTAGTTGGTGCTGAGGGTGTAAGTTGAGTCTTGCATTATAGAGTTGGTGCTCTTGTAAAGTTGTACTTTGTTCAATTGTTGTTGATAAACCCCTGGATTGTTGTCCATAATAAAAAGAAAAATTGTACATACATCTTGTGTTTTTTTATGTTCCTTGTGGTGATGAATTATTGATGATATGTGTTGCTAATATATGTTGTTGATATATGTTCACATCTAACTGGTTATAAATGACAACAATGGGTAATTAATAAATGTTGAATGTTAACTAAGGAGTTTTGTGTATAGAGGAAAGTTTTGGGAAAAACTTCCCCACACTCATTCACCCCAACCCTATAAGTGTGGTAGGTGTGTCCAACATTTGTCCCTTACCTTTGTAAGCTTGATGTTTCCTTTTTCCTGAATTATGTCTTCTATTCAGTTTCTATTCCACCTTTAAGGCACATTGGTATTCTCCCTCCACTGTATTTGGTGATAAGAGACTCAATTCATCTTGTACTTCTAATCTAAGACCATTCATATACCTTATTACCTTATCTAAGATATCCTTAGTATAACCAACTCTAATATTCACCTTGTAAAACTCTTTAGTGTACTCTCTAACAGTTAGCAATCTTTGTCTCCGATTTTGCATATGTTTGTACAAGGAAAGTTGATAGTCTTTAGGTAAAAATTTACCTTTTAAATTTGCAACCATTCTATGCAAAATTTTGATTGGTTGTTTGTTATTCCTTTTTCTCTCTGTTGGAACACCATCCCACCATAACAAAGCATGGCCCTTCATCTTTGTCACTACAAATTTCACCTTCTTTTCATCAGGAAACTCATCATAATCAAAGTGTTTGTCTAGGACATTGATCCAATCAACCAATGATTTTGGGTTTAAACCTTCACGGTATGAAACTATCTTTGTTCTATACTTTGAACTAGCTCCCATAACTGCTTTTAATAATTTGAATCCAAGGTTTTCTTCTGTCACTTCTTCTTCTTCTATATTGTCCTCTTGCTCAACTTCACCGACATCACCTACTTCAGGATCTATTCTCCCAACATTTCTTATGGCTTCAACATATTCACGAAGAGTTATCATTTCATCCATCTCCTCTGCACTTGCAACTGGTCTGCCTCCACGACCTCCTATGCCATGTCCTCTTCGAAACTGAAATTCCATTTCAGAATGTAATAGATTCTTTTGACAATTATTACAATCCCAAATTTCTCCTTCTTCTATCAATGGAGTAGGTGAGAAATAAATTCTCCCTTTCATACACTTATATTAATCAAAAAAATTTGCTTTGATACCACTTAATGAAGAGAATGTCAATAAAACTTATAAAATCAACCCATATACCTACAACAATTGTTAGATCTATAGATCTATGGTGGAGATTAACTTAAACTTTATAATATAATGTTATAGTTCCAAACCCAACGGATTTCAAATAATAAAAAAACTATATTTATTTAGGATTTTGGCTCCACCAAAGGTCGGGTCCACCATAGCGCTTTATAACCTCTGCAATGAATATAGGTCGTCTGATTCCAGATTGGATTTTAAACACAACTCAAAACTATATTGGATTTGAATTACTAGTACAGGTCTCGACAATAACTTGTGTGCATATACTCTCACCAAAATGGATTATGATCATAGATCTTAGCCCTAGATCGATTCTTAAACCACACGATTTCAAACATATAATTACTCATGGTGTTACTATACTAAACATAGAAATTCTAATTGAAACAGAGCTTTTATTTCATACTGAAATCTCATAATGCACTTCCAGTCTCGTTCTCGATGAATTTGATGGAAATTTTGCAAAGTTATATATGATTCACGAAGCAATCAATTGATCATATACAAAAAATGAACTTTGGGGATGAAGAATTTCGGTCTAACCTTTTAATATCTTTATTTGACAATCACAAATTTGCCAATTTCATCCTTATTCCAATCCCAACTGATCCCAACTGAATGCAATAGCCTCGATGGGCTTAAGTACAAACAAACTCGGTTTCTCAGATCCACTAAAATTGGATTGATCACCTTATTCAACCCTAGATCCTACAATCTAGCCTAAAAATCAAAACAATTTATATCTATGTTACAAATAAGGATTCTTAATCCTTGTTGTATTATTCGATTTGACTTCTAAATTTAATTAAAACAGAAAAAACAATTAAGAGAACCAACTCTCTTTGGTAAACTTGAATTTGACTTCAAATCCAATGATGATTTTGTTCTTTGAGCTCATGCTCCTGCATCAGCCCATTACTTAGAGTTTACTCCTCTGACTGGTTACTCTTCTAGTCTCTATGGAGATTTTGATTGTTGCCTCCTACATCAAAAAATTTCATTGTCAAGTCTATGCTTCTGGAGTCCTCCATATGTGTCATTCTCTTGTTCAAAGGATGTTTATAAGCATGTTTCGACCATTTCTCAGAACTCTTGACTTTGCATGTCGGCCATACCCTTAGTGTATTTGAGAGTCACATGAAGTTGTAGTCCTATCATGTACCCTAGTATTAATTTCATTATGGGTAGGTAACCTTAAACCCAACAGTTGACATCTCATCATTGGTCGCTAACTAGGGGGTTTCCCTTGTGTTTGACATCAATAAATCTATTCACACATTGGGATTCATGCATTGTTTTGGATTCCATTATCCCTATTGGTGGTTTCCTCGCCTTTTTTGGGAGTCTTCATTATTGGCTTCTATTTAGAGGATATTTTTCATGAACTTCTTGCATTTGGTGCATGCGAAAGACACACAGGCCCTTTCGTTCGTGAACATGTTCTTCGTCCGAATTCCTCCAAATCATCAAGCTATTTCCTTGTACCTCATGCTAAATAATGAGAGATTCCTTAATGCTCTCCTTTCAGCGGGTCTCCTTCCTAGGCCTAGAGTCCTATGAGTACTATAGGCTTGCAGTCATAAGTGGTAGGTTCTCTCGCCATCGACATTTGGGAATACATCAATGTCTCCTAAACAATGGAATATTCAAGTGTTCGACCTCAACACCTTTATTCACACTTGTAAGAATATACTCGGTGCCTTGATACCTACTTTCATTATCAGTAGGTTGTCTCGCGTTTCTTAACGATATACCTTAATGACCGGTAATCAAACGAAGTCTCATTATGTTCAAACCCAACTCCTGGCAAGGGTGACACTTATTAACCGCTGCAATACAATCTTTGAAGATAGATGGCCATAAATAACCATCTCGCAAAATTTTATAGGTTTTCGCAAGTCGAGATAGATGACCACCACAAGCCCCACTATGGTAATCATTTAGGAGTGACTCGACTTCCCTGTGAGTTAATAAATGACGCAGGATATTGTCTATTCCTTGGCGATACAAAGTGTTCATTTAGGAGTGACTCGACTTCCCCGTGAGTTAAGAAACGACGCAGGATATTGTCTATTCCTTGGCGATACAAAGTGTCACCAACGATATTTAATTCTTAGCTTGGTATCGTACACACCATCAGTCATCTCGCGAGAGATGTTGAGGGAAATTCAAAGTTTGAAGATAGAGAACAATGTCTCCATACCAGGGGTTGAATGCCGAGACAAGGAAAATGTGTTCATCCACAAACAAATCAACATGGATAACATCCTCATTTAATCGTGGAAAGTCAAATATTAACTCCGCGAATACTAGTGATTTCTTGGATTTCACAGAAGTGAAATTGAGATCAAATTCTTGTAAAATGACAATCCATTTATTATGTTTTCCCCCTATGATACACCTAGTAAGGACATATTGAAATGGATTGACATCGGCCACCAAATTAGTATTGCAAAGAAATATATAATGGCATAAATGTTGGACTGTGTGAATGACATCCAAAGCTAGATTTTCAACATGAGAATAATTAAGCTCAGGACAGACTAAGTTTCAACTAAGATAGTAGATGGCGTTCTCACAGAGCTCATCATCCTCCTAAACCAAAACCATACCAATCATCTCCTCATACGCGGTGCTATAAATCAAGTAATCCCTAATGTAGTTAGGAGACTTCAGCAAAGGCGCTGATACCAAGGCTTTCTTCAAAGCATCAAAGGACTCATGGGCTCGCTCATCCTAGACAAAAGGCGTGTCCTTCTTCAAAAGACACACTAAACCCTTAGTGATATTGGCATAGTTTACTATAAACTGATGTAAAAGGTTAGCTTTCCCATGTAAACCTTGAATTTGTTGAATAGTGGGCAGGGGAGGCAATCGAAGTATTGCCTCAACCTTTAATGGATCTACCATGATCCCGGACTCAGAAACTAGAAATCCCAAAAGACGATGAGACCTAATGAAAAATATGCACTTATGAGGGTTCAACTGGATTCTATAGTAATGACATATTTCAAAAACAAGCCGAAGGGCGTAGAGTAATTTTCTCTCTTATGAGAGTGAGAAGCAAGATGATCAAGCTAAGCTTCAACTATATGCTTAATATCATTGAATGCGAAGGTCATAGCATGTTGGAAGGTTTCTCCGGCGTTTTTATGGCTGAAAGGAATCTTATGGTATGCGAAATTATCCCAAGGACAAATAAATTTCATCTTGTGTTGATCGTCAGGTTTAATTTGAATTTGGTTATACCCTAAAAATATGTCCATGAAGGAAAACACTTTGCTTCTTGCACACTTGTTGAGAATCTGATCGATGAAAGGTGTCAGGAAGTTGTCTTTCGGACAAGATTTTTTTGGGTCACGAAATTCCATGCATACATGAATAGTTCCTTGCTTCTTATTCACCAGAATGGGATTGGATGCCCATTCAGTCAAGGGAATCAATTATATGAAGCCAACATTAAGTAGCTTTTCCACCTCTGCCTTAATAGTAGGGGCCTTCCGGGGATTAACAACTCTAAGAATTTTTCAAACAGGTTTAGCATCCAGATATGTTCTAATATCATGCTCGAAAATATGAGGGTCGATTCCTAGCATCTCTTCATATGACCAAGCAAAAATGCCTCAGAATTCCTTGAAGAGTTCGGTGTAGATCAAGATTTATTCTGGCGAAAAATCCGCACTGAAATGTATGTTTTCAATCTTGTCAGGGGTACGATAGATATCGATCATGACAATAGGAGAGATACTCACCATATTTCCTTCAGCATAAATGTCATGCGTATCAATTGGAACTACAGCATGGCCGACTGTCTCACTTAAAGTAGATCAAAAGTCATCTTGTCCGATCCTTTCAAGCTCTGGGAGAAAATAAGAGAGATGATGCATATCATCCCAGGGTCTGTCGAAACCATTCATGCCTTTGATGAGAGCTTCATCTAAGGGTAAAGTCTCATTGAGGAAGTCATGTGAAGAAGACAATGAGGTGGCATACATGGGCCTAAGAACAAGATCCTCCTCATCCTTTGGCGAGGTAACAGGATCGGGATCGTTAGAAGAGTCAAGAACAAATTGATACACAATCTCCATTGTCAATAGTGGCATGGCCATTCCATCATGCGACTGACCTTCACAATATGAAGTCGAGGAAGGTAGGGTCCAAGGATCACTAAAATAAGAAGTGCAGAAAGGAATGGACCTCACTGTCGAAACATGCCTACTGGACTTGGCGTAAACATGGTGAATCGGTGCCATGAAGTCAAAAGTACCCATAAGGAAATAATACATTCCAACACTAATATTCTTAGTTGTCGGCTGAGAATTGTCGATCACAGGGATCAACAGTCCAACAAATGCATTGGGACCAGTGTATGCAAAGGATAACTAGTCAATTGTCATGATCTTCCCATCATGAGGAAAACAAAGAGTATAGAAGACAGATGACATGACGATAATCATAACATAGGTCCAATTGCGTCCTAGTAAAAAGTTATAATCAAGAGGCACATCAACTACCTTAACTTCCACCTCTACTTTCTTCCCACCTAAATGGACCGGAAAGGCAGGAAGAATACCGTGAGGGCGGAAGAAATGACTGTCAAAAGTGGTCAACATGTTCGATGATTTAGAAAGAGTCGGAGAACCAAGAGTTGTCCAAAAAATTAGGGACATCACACATGTAGTGGTGCCTTCATCAACAACTGCACGTTTGATGGTATACTTTGAGTACCCCATGTGGATTTGGAATGGCACATCGTAAGGCAAGTGAGGCTTCACATCTGCGATGTCAAACTTGATAAATTTTGAGCCATTGGGTTCTAGATCTCCTAACATAGATAGCAAGGCATTCATCTATGAAGGAAACGTCTGGAGTACCTCCAAAGTTGGCATTGCACAAGGGGTTTGAACCAAGTCCTCAACAATAGAGTAGTTTTGAGAGGATCTAGCATTTGGATTGTGGGTAGAGCGCTTGAGTACTCCTTTTGGAATATGAGGCAGTGGCTCTGGTTTTTCAATCTGTAAAGTTGTCTCCGAAGGAGGAGGAGGAGATTCTAGACTAGGTATAGCCTTTGAAGAACTATAATCTCAAGATCGAGTGGGTACATGAACTTTAGCATCGACCATATTGATACAAAAATGATCACTGTATTGCAATGATGGGTTTTGACTCCCACCGACCACATTTCCAGCATTTGAGGAGCTCGAGGCCATGTGTTGGTTATGTGGGAAAGGATTTTTTAGCACGATGGATGGTAGAGATAATATCCTCGTGGCTTCTTCAAGTTTGGGGAATAAATGAGTAAGGTGATCATCTGTACAAATATTACAAGGAAATTTCACCTTACGTGTTTCTTTCTTGCCCTCTCCAACATTATTATTTGTCTTCTCATTATTAACATTGTCCTTGGATTTATTATTTTTCCCACCCTTATGGTTATTATTACGTCCTTTCTTCTTATTCTTGCTTGGTTGCTGGTTACCATTCGGGTCGGTCGATGATTGCACAAAATGTACATCCGTCGACTGAGTGGGATTGGAAGACACAGATGAAGTTGGCCCTCCTGAAGACTGGTTTAGAGATAACTCTTTCAAATGGATTTTCAGCGAGTCTGTGGAATTTACATTGGTGGAGCCTATATTTCCATCAACATGAGGTCTGGGATTTTCTCTAGGGTCATAGTTTGACCTCGATGCATCCAGAAGAATGTGGTATAACATCCCAGACTGAGTATATATAAGATCTAACTACTGTTCTTTGAAGATTGCTTCTTCCTCAGTGGTAACCTCGGATCTAGCAACATCCTTCAAGATAGGAGGTTGCAAAGACTTAAGGAACCATTCTAAAAGAAAGGATGTGGGTATAGAGGTCTTAATCAACCTCTTCCATCTACACCCCTCCTGGATATGATCCAATATATGGGTGGCTGTGTCCTGGCGTAAAGTCGACAAGAATTTCTAGGCCAACATCATAACGAACCGACAATTGGAAGTGGTTAAGGAAGACCAACACCATCTGACTAAATGTACCATATGTCCCCCTAGATAGCTCCATATACCATTTCGCAATGACCCCAATGAGGGTGCGTTGAAATAATATTAACCGAATAGAATTTTCATTAAGGGAATTCGACGAGAACCATAGGTGAAAGGTAGTAATGTGATCACCAGGATCCTCTCCATTCTTACCTTCAAATTTCAGAATGCCTGAAAGAATCTTGGTGGGGACATGGGGCCATGTACGATCATGACACACAAGGTTGTTCATCAACTTAGACAATTATGGCAGATTAAGCGTAGCCAGAAAAGGGAGACGGGGTTGAGACATCTGGCCCCAAGCTCCCTGGAAATATTGTGCTTGAGGAATTACAGCCCATCCAGGGTTTTGGTAAGCACCATGTCCCTGTCTAGGATTGTAATACCCTCCTCTAGGCAGATTCATAAGAGGTTAGTTGGGCATCATTCCAATAGGAATGTTCTTATGGGGGTTATAAAAATTTCCCCCAGCCAGATTGGATCTGGGTTGGGGATTTCCCAAGGCGTGAAACTAACCTCCTTTAGGTGTGAATTTGTATGATAGAGGTGGATTCATCATGCCAAACGTGTTGGTCAGAATCGACACTAAGGAGGTAAGGGTATAGGAGGGAACTTGAGCAGAAGCTTGTCTGCCAGGTTGGTTTCTCCACCTAGAAGTAAGAGGGTTAGACCTGGGGTTAAGAGAAGGAATGCCTCCCATATTAGGAGTTGTTTGAGGTATTTTAGAACCACCTAACTAAAATGGAGTATAAGGAGGTGTAGTGCCCCCAAGTCCAATGGTAGCATTAGGGCCAACAAGTGGGTTGGAGTTTGAAAGCTGTGAAGTAAAATTCGACATACCATAGGAAAAAGGACTAGAGGCCATAGGTATGGACTAAACATTATAGCCCAATGAGTGAACAAGAGACCCAAATGGGTTTGAGGCAAGAGATTGAGCATTCACTATAGGATGTGCAGTAGTAATGATAGGTGCCTCCGACACTACAACCATTGTGGTTGTAGGAGTCGAAGGGGTGCCATTAACTATAGTAGGTGTGGGATTCGAAGGGCTCCCAGTGTTCTAATGACTCGGTTCAGTACTCATCCTTGTAGAATCACAAGTCTGAATAGTGGAGGTGTGTGTACCACATCTAATAACTCTACACATTTTAGAAGGAAAAGACTCGAAATCCGGTGGTAACTGTAACAAGAGACAGGACCAAAAGGGACATTGGTGTGACTCCACAATGACTTAAGACTCAATATACAAAATATAAATCCTAGGGCAAACTAGCAATCAAAGAGCACACCAAAAATCAAATGACCAAAATGCACAAAAATGGGGTAAAGTGGCTGAAAGGGGCATCCCTCCCGAAATAAGGTATGTCTCACCCAAGAGGGGCCTGATACTCCTTGCTAAAGATCAGACATAAAAAAATCAATTATAAGGGCCCTCGTGGGCTTAAAAACCAGTCGGTCAGATCCCCCCAAAGAGGAAATCCTCCATAAAGGTTGCGTGTTATCCGATCCTTATCTGACCCAGGGTACTTGGAGAATAACCCCTGCAAGTAACCTATGTGGCACCTAAGTCAATCAACTAAGCAACCAATGTATAACCAATGTATAACCGATGCACATGCGATAATTCATAAGTCAGGTCCACCGTATGGGTAGGGTAGCAAAGCCTGAAACCTTGAAAGTACCACCTCTCACGAAGGTAAAGGCACTATCAAGATCCCCATATACAAATAGATCACTAGAAATATCTCTGACGCTAAGAAGGTATCGGGGGGATATCCCTTCAACCAACCTCCCACGACCTCGTGATTAACTCCGATGTGAGCGAAACCTCCTAATATTACCAATTATACAGTGGATTTCTCCACTCCCTTTGTCAGACACATATGTTGATTTAATTACCTTGGAGACGTTTACTCACAAAATCCTATTCCAAGGCATTGAATCCTAAGTTAGTTTGTGCACCTTAGAAAATAAAATCGTGACTAATCAATTTTAAATTATAGCATTAATTTTAATGACCGTGCTTACTCAAAAATGTATGGTAGTGAAACTCGTGATGTTATGACTCAGCAAGAAAAGTAAATATGAATACAATGCAAAGTCCTAACTTCAATTTTCAATGAATGATATGCTTCTTAAAACAAATGCAATTTTCAATTTTAACTCTACAATTCTGAAGTAAATATGCAATCTTTCTTTATATTCACTAAGCTAATGACAAAGTCTCAAAAGACAAAAAATCCAAGCAATGCAAAATGCCTAATATTTTTGTATTTTCAATATAAGGAAAATGAAAATGCATGGACTGAACAACAAATTGATATATAAACTCTATTGTGTATAGAAACAGATAACTCAAGTAGGATACCAAGTAGCAAGAAACCCAGCCCAATGTACAAGGACAATCAAAATGAAAAGATGACAAGAAAGACTCGGCCCAGAAATTCAACCAAACACAGGTTTCCTATCATCCCAAAGACACTTAACAGTCACTACAGAGACCCAAGAAGACTCAACAATCATCAAAACCTACCCAACAACCACCAAACCCAACAAACAAGCAAAGAAGGTTGTTGTACGTGACTTTTCAGGGAAACATCATGTATGTACGCTGCTTGCATAAGGACATCACACATATATACATGACTATCAAGCAAAAGGTCGTGTATATGTTTAAAAAACAAAGCTAGGCAAGGGAGAAGGATGAAAAATCAGATCTAGAGTGAACAGAGGTTGTCAAGCAATGATATGACAAGAAATGCAATAGGAACGAGAACAATCTAAGGAGAAAAAAACTCCAAACCCCAAGAAAGAAGATTCAATCCTCAGTATGGTCATCAATTATGTTACGAAGAAAATATCTCTATGGCTAGGGGTAAACCACAACAGATGAAAATGAATGCATAAATCAACTCTATTCTCAAGTATTATATATAAACAAATATGCTAGAAAGACAAGATAAAAGGCCTACCTTGTCCAGATGTTCGATGAAGTCCAATGTTGAGCACTTGACCCAAAGCAATATACCTGCAACTAGTCCTCAACAACCAAGCAAAGAAAGCATATGGTGATAATATATTATGTTAGCACATTCAATAGAATAATCCATTAATAAACATGAAAAATACGCCCATGGAATAATAATTCAAATATTCACGAGATATCAATTGGACAGGAAAATAGTATTTCTATTAATATATGATCAACATAAGTGAAAATGTTACAGAGTTCCATGTTGACAGGGTTTAGAACCGAGAAACAAAGTTCCTTCCAGCTGGGCCTCCACCACTTCAATCCTCCACCAAAGGCAAGCTCATAGAAGAGAGACAATGAAGTTCTCAATCAATAAGGGAAGAGATTGGAGGCTGAACACTGTATTTATACTTAAAGGACAAAGGGATGCAGACTCAATATGAAGTAAATAATTTCTCCAGAGTAACTTTGCTCTCAAAGTTGAATCCTTTCTCCTCTTTTCCATAGCTCAGAATTGGCCCATTTATATACTTCAAATGGAACTGAAGGGCCGAGTCAGAACGCTTCCAGTATATGGAAGGCCAAGGATCATAGATCTCCTATCATGTCATGGAAACCTGACACCATTTTTCATTTTTGGGCACAAATCCTGTACATGGGATGTAGTGGTGCAGCCTGCATATACGTGTTTTGTATAGTAGGCAAGGTGCGTGCATGTGGAAAAAAAATATTTTTTAGCTATGGGATTTTGAAAAAAGGGATGAAAAGTCTACATAGGGAAATGGAAAAAGTCCCTATGTGCAAGATTGCATAGGGTGAGGAAAATATTGCTATAACACCAACCCTCTTTGGTAAACTTGACTTTGAATTCAAATCCAATGATGATTTTGTTCTTTGAGCTCATGCTCTTGCATCAAACCCCTCAGGTCAGAAAATTTAATGAACTCATGTTCATGAGTTCTTATATAGTACTGCCACTTTTATGTATGAGTGAAAAATTTACCCAAGTATCATCTTCAAGTGGATGATCCTTCCACTTCATTAAGTAGTCATATTACTCTTGTCCTCTTGTCTTCTTCAACACTCTAGTATCCAAAATTCTTTCTATATGCAACTTCTTTGTTGTAGAAATTTGTTTCTGCCACTTAATTTGTTGTCCTATGTCTATGTCCAAATCATTTGCTGACTGTTATGCTTCAGGTTCCACATAAGAATAGAAATCTGCTACATTAAATATGGGAGAGATTCCCATGTCTTCTAGAAATTCAATCTCATAAGCATTGGCTGAAATATTTCTCAAAATCATGCAAAGCCCAATATTTTTAGCCTTAAGTTTGTTATATGTGCCTCTAGGAAATATTTCTTTCCTCAAATGTGCCAATACTAAATCTCCTTCTTCAAAAACAACTTTCCTTCTATTCAAATCTGCTTTCTGTTTGTACTCGAAACTATTTTTATGTAACTGTTCTTTAACTTTTTCATGCAACATTTGCATATATGAAGCAAAATCTTCTGCATTTGTGCTTCTCTTCTCCATATGTCCCAAATATCTGAGCTCAAATACTCCTCTTGGGTTCACTCCATAGACAATCTTAAAAGGAATTAACCATGTACTTTTGTTGGTTGAGTCATTATAAGCAAATTGAGCTTGTGGTAAAACTAAATCCCACTGATTAGGATGTTCACTTACCAAACTTCTCAATATATTACCTAAAATTTTGTTTGTAACTTCAGTTTGACCATGTGTTTGAGTATGGTAGGATGAACTAAAGTTAATACTTGTTCCCAATTTCTTCCACAATGTCCTCCAGAAGTGTCCAACAAACTTAGTATCTCTGTCTGAAACAATATTAACAGGAAGACCATGTAGTCTTACTACTTCTTTAAAAAACATAGTTGCAATATAAGTTCCATCACTAGTTTTATAATAGGCTATAAAATGTGCCATTTTAGAAAATCTACCTGCCACAACAAAAATTGAATCATTGCCTCTCTGAGTTCTTGAAAATCCCCCCCAAAAATACATAATTAAATCATCCCAAGGTATTTTTGGAATTGGTAGTGGATGATATAAGACTGTGTTCTGGTGTCTACCTTTTTCATGCTGACAAATTTTGTATCTTCCCACAAATTTCTGAACGTCAGTCCTCATTCCTAGTCAATGATAAAAATTACTCAACTCAACATAAGTTTTTTCATTTCCAAAATAACCAACAACTCCTCCACTGTGTTGTTCCTGCAACAAATTCTCTTTCATTGAACATTTTGGAATGCAAAATTTACTTCCTTTGAACAACAATTCTTCTTGCAACGTGAAATCCATCCATGGACTTCTATCTCTCAAAAATGGATTCTGACATGCTTCATATGCTTCCTTAAAATCCACATCTTGAGGGTACATATATTTGAGATGTTCTAATCCAAGAACACTCACCTATAACTCTTGAAAAAATAAACATCTTCTACTCAAAGCATCTGCAACCTTGTTATACCTTCCACTAATATGTTTTAATACAAAAGTAAAACTCTGCATGAAGTCTACCCATTTAGTATGTTTCTGATTTAATTTATCTTTCTTAGTTATGAACTGCAAAGCATGATTGTCAGAATATAAAACAAACTCTTTAGGCATGAAGTAATGCCTCCATTTCTTCAAAGCTTGGATCACTGCATAGAATTCTATATCGTAAGTGGAGTATTTATGTTTTGTCTGATTCAGTTTCTCACTGAAATATGCAATTGCCCTGTCATCTTGACTCAAAACACCTCCAACTGTTGTCCCACTAGTGTCACATATAACTATAAATATTTTGTTGAAATCTGGGAGGGCTAAGATAGGTCTCTCAGTAATCTTTTCCTTTAGCAGTTTGAATCCTTGTTTTGTTGCCTTTGTCCATATAAATGGTTGTTTTTATTTCTTCACAGTTTCTAGGATTGGAGCACAAATACCACTAAATTTTCTTATAAATTTTCTATAGAAACTTGACAACCCATGAAAACTTCTAACTTCAAATATGTTTCTTGGAGATGGCCACTCTTTAATTGATTTCACTTTCTCTGGATCCATCTTTAATCCTTCTTTTGAAATCACAAATCCTAAATAAACCAATTATGTTTTCATAAAGAAACATTTCTTCAAATTTATTAAGAATTTCTCTTGATATAGTTTATTTAGAACCAAATTCACGTGCCTAACATGTTCTTCTTTTTTTTACTAAAAACAAGAATACCATCTAAATAAACAATGGCTATTTTCCCCGTGAATTCCTTAAGTCTCATGAAAGTATTGGGTGCATTAGTTAAACCAAAAGACATAATCAACCACCCATATAGTCCATTGTTTGTCTTGAAGGCTATTCTCCACTCATCACCTTCACTCATTCTAATTTTATGATATCCACTTTTTAAATATGTATTTGAAAAATATTTGGCACCACTTAAACAATCCATCAAATCATCCATTTTGGGTAAAGGAAAACCATACCTAATGGTGATTTTATTTATTTCTCTAGAATCTTTGCACATTCTCCAATATCCTTTCTTCAGACTCAATATTGTAGGTACAACACATGGACTCAAGCTTTCTCTGACCAATCCCTTGTTCAACAGTTCTTGCACTTGTTTGCTTATCTCTTCATTTGTTGTTGGAGTCATTCTGTACGCTGCTTTGTTTGGAAAAATAGCTCCATAAATCATATCTATATGATGAATAATACTTCTAATAGGTGGTAGTTCATTAGGAAAATCATCAACTACAATATCCACATACTCCTCTAACAATTTCTGAACTTCAATAGGCAAGTCATATAATCTTGTGTTGGTCAAAACAACCCTAGGTTTTCTAGCAACAACAAAACTCACCTCTTCATCTTTCACACGCTTTAGAAATTCCTTTTTTGTGACCAACAATACTTGTGTATTTGTCTGCTCTTCTGGTATTTTATCCTTAAGAGGAATAAGAGTATGCCTTCTTCCTTTCTTCTCAAATGTAAATTTATTCTCTCTGCCATTGTACATCACATTTGTGTCATATTTCCATGGTCTTCCCAGCAACACATGAAAAACATCCTTCAGAATGACATCGCATAAAATATGATCCTTATATTTTCCAATATGGAAATCAACTCTGCATTGTTAATTCACCAATACTTGATGCCCTTTTTGTATCCAAGAAACTTTGTATGGTGTAGGATGCATCTCTTTTTGTAGTCATAACTTCTCATCCATTTCCACAAAAACCAAATTATGAGTACTACCATTATCAATAATTAATTTATAGCACTTACCTTTTGATTTGAATATTGTTCTAAATAGATTTTTCCTTTGTGATGGTTCATGTAATTCCTTGTTTGATTTCAATAAAGTTCTCCTCGTCAATAAGGTTTCTCTTGCCTCTAGAACTTCAACATTATTCTCTAGTACTCTTGGTTCATTTTCAGCTTGTGCAATTTGGACATTTCGTTGTCTTGCAACATTCTCTGGACAATCCCATGACATATGGCATGTCTTACCACATGTATAACATCTGACCTCATATCCCCGGCCTCTTCCTTGGCCTCTTTGAAAATATATTATTCCTCTAGAGTCTATTCCTCTTCCTCTTGAGGATTGTTCTTGTTGATTTGATGTATCAACTTCTTCCTTCTGAGATGAAAACTTATTCTTCCCAGATTGTTGTCCCTTACCTTTGTAATCTTGACCTTTCCCTTTTCCTAAATTATGTCTTCTATTAAGTTTCTCTTCCACCTTTAAGGCACATTGGTATGCCCCCTCCACTGTATTTGGTGATAAGAGACTCAATTCATCTTGTATTTCTAATCTGAGACCATTCATATACCTTGTTACCTTCTCTGAGCTATCCAGGTTAGTATAACCAACTCTAATATTCACCTTGTAAAATTCTTCAGTGTACTCTCTAACAATTAGCAATCTCTCTCTCAGATTTTGCATTTGTCTGTACAAGGAAAGATGATAGTCTTTAGGTAAAATTTACCTTTTAAATTTGCAACCATTCTATCCCAACTTTTTTTTGGTTGTTTGTTATTCCTTTTTCTCTCTGTTTGAACACCGTCCCATGATAAAAAAGCATGGCCCTTCATCTTTGTGACTGCAAATTTCACCTTCTTTTCATCAGTAACCTCATCATAATCAAAGTGTTTGTCTAGCACATTGATCCAATCAACCAATTATTTTGGGTTTAAACCTCCACTGTATGAAACTATCTTTGTTCTGGACATTGAACTAGCTCCCATAATTGATTTTAATAATTTGATTCCAAGGTTTTCTTCTGTCACTTATTCTTCTTCTGTATTATCCTCTTGCTCAACTTGACTGACATCACCTACTTCAAGATCTCTTCTCCCAACATTTCTTATGGCTTCAACTTTTGCACGAAGAGTTCTCATTTCCTCCATCACCTATGCATTTGCAACTGGTCTACCTCCATGACCTCCTATGCCATGTCCTCTTTGAAACTGAAATTCCATTTTAGAATGTAATAGATTCTTTTGAGAATTATTACAATCCTGAATTTCTCCTGCTTCTATCAATGGAAGATGTGAGAAATAAATTATCCCTTTCATACACTTACAGGAATCAAAATTTCCTTCTTTGATACCACTTAATGCAGATAATGTCAATAAAACTTATAAAATCAACCCATATACCTACAACAACCATTAGATCTACAGATCTACGGTGGAGATTAAATTAAACTTTACAATATAATGTTATAGTTCCAAACCCATCGGATTTCAAATAAAAAAAAACTATATTTGTTTAGGATTTTGGCTCCGACAAAGGTTGGGTCCACCATTGTGCTTTATAACCTCCGCAATGAATACAAGTCATCTGATTCCAAATCAGATTTTAAACACAACTCAACACTATATTGGATTTGAATTACTGGTACAGGTCTCGACATTAACCCATGTGCATATACTCTTTCCTGTTAAGAACCAAATATCAATATAGCATAGAAAAACCTCAGAATAAGTACTCAACGCCTTGAAAAAGAGATATTTTCAGATAATAAGCCTCTTCGAGGGGGAAACCTCCTTTTACCCCACATAAATGTTCAAGTACAAGATGACTCCAAATGAAAATATCTCCTTGGTATATATAGGAGACTAGGAGGTATAATTACAACTAATGGAATAAAGTCAACATAAATAAAATAACATTACTAATGTAATATGCCCCAATTAAGGGGTAATGAGCCAATATTAGGGCTTAACATGCCCCTCCCCTTGAGACAAGTGTTGTCCACAATGCTTGAGTAAATCTGGATGCTTCTGTATAAAAGACTCATCTTCCCAAGTGGAATCCTCAGCCGGTAGTTTCCTCCATTTAATGAGATACTTTGAAATGAATCTATTCCTCAGCTAGCGAATTCTTGTGTCAGTGATGGCTTCAGGCTCCAATATGATTTTTCATTCCTCGTCAAGTTCTGGAAATATAGTTTGAACTGGGATCTTGTCGCCTATAACCTTCTTTAAGCATGAAACATGGAAAACTAGGTGTACTCGTGAAGATGCAGACAACTCCAATTTGTATGCCATAGTACCAATCTTTTGCAACACCTTATAACGGCCATAGTAATTTGGTGATAATTTATTATCCTTCTTGGATTGCTTGAGGGACATCTGTTTGTATGGTTGTAGTCTTAAAAACACCCAATCCCCTACTTCAAAACTTCCTTCACTACGATGTTGATCTTCTTGTTGTTTCGTGCGATTCTGTGCCATGGTCAGGTTGTCCTTTAAGATTTGGAGAACTTTTTGTTGATGCTCGATGTGATATTCCACTACTTGAACCTTAGATTT
Organism: Picea engelmannii; assembly: GCA_009831015.1. Classification (NCBI taxonomy): domain Eukaryota; kingdom Viridiplantae; phylum Streptophyta; class Pinopsida; order Pinales; family Pinaceae; genus Picea; species Picea engelmannii. The sequence goes on along the minus strand of ML781379.1, from coordinate 859,820 downwards.
TTCTTTTAGAGAAGAAGTGATGGAAGGAGGGTGGTATCCATAGAGTGCCATAAATGGTTTCATTTTTGTTGCAGTATGAAAGGAAGTGTTATACCACCATTCTGCCAAGGGTAACCATTTAAACCATTGTGTTTGTTTATCAGAGACAAAGCAACGAAGGCAACCTTCCAAAAATTTGTTCACTATCTCGGTTTGTCCATCAGATTGAGGATGATAGGATGAGCTATGAGTAGATTGAGTACCCAAACAAGAAAATAATTCTGTCCAAAAATGTCCAGTGAAGATGGGATCTTTGTCACTTACAATAATCTTTGGGCTGCCATGTAGCTTTTGAACTGTCTCCATGAATGCAATGGAAACTGTACTAGCTTTGAAGGGATGAGAGAGTGCACAAAAGTGTGCGTACTTGGTCATTTTATCAACAATCACCATGATGACACTCTTTCCTTCAGACTTCGGTAACCCTGTGATGAAATCCATGGAAACCTCCTCCCAATGCTGAATTGGGATGGCTAATGGTTGTAAAAGACATGGGGTCTTAATTGTTTCCACCTTATTTTGTTGGAAAACCAAACATTCTTCCACAAACCTTTGAACATTAGTTTTAAGGCCATCCCCAAAAAAATCCTTCTTGACTCTATGGTAGGTTTTCAAAAATATCGAGTGCCCTCCCACTGGAGAGGTGTGCAATTCCAATAGTACCTTTTGTTTGAGCTGGGAGTTCTTACACAAATATAAACGATCTTTGTACCATAGTGAATCATTTTTCCATCTAAATGTATCTGATGCACTGAAATCCTGCTGCAACCTTTGAATGAGAGTCCACACTTTTTCGTCATTCTTCCATTCATCCCTTGCTTCTATTATCCAATCGGATTGGATGATCGAGATAGCACAAAGAAAGGCCTCAACATATTCATCCTTTCTTGAGAGTGCATCTGCCACAACATTTTTCTTCCTCTTTTTATAGACGATTTCAAAATCATAACCCAATATCTTGGTTACCCATTTTTGTTGTTCTTCTGAAGATAGTCTTTGTTCCAAGAAGTATTTAAGATGATCATGATCTATTTTGGCCTTGAAGTGCCTACCTATTAGGTAAGGACGCCATTTCTTCAATGCATGTAGTATTGCCATCATTTCCTTCTCATAAATGGGTTTGTGTAAGTCCTTTCCCTTGAGTGTCCAACTTTCAAAAGCTAGGGGCCTTCCTTCTTGCATTAGGACAACACCAATTCCATTTCCCGAGGCATCACATTCCACAATAAAGGTTTTTGTGAAGTCTGGAGTGGTAAAGACAGGAGCTTTGCGCATCACCTCTTTAAGTTGTTCAAGAGGTTTAGTTGCCTCTGGAGTCCATGAAAATGCATCCTTCTTAGTTAGTTATGTTAAAGGTGTTGCTATTCTTCCATAGTGTCGAAAAAACTTGCGGTAGTAACCTATCAAACCCAAAAATCCTCTAAGATTCTTCAATGTTTTGGGAATCGGCCAGTCCATCATGGCCTTAACCTTGTTAGGGTCTACCTTGACACCTTCATGAGATACAATATGACCCAAATACTCTACCTCCTTCACTCCAAAATTTTTTTTGGATGGTTTGGCATATAGTTATTTCTCCTTTAGTAGTTGTAGCACCTTGTCAACATGTCGCACATGATCCTCCCAAGAATTGCTATAGATTAGTATATCATCAAAAAATACCAACACAAATTTTCAAAGGAAGGGCTTGAAAATGGAATTCATCAACCCTTGGAATGTGGAAGGTGCATTTGTAAGGCCAAAAGGCATGACCAAAAATTCATAATGGACTTCATGAGTTCGGAATGTTGTTTTTGGGATATCTTC
>ML781379.1:841656-856774 GCA_009831015.1 Picea engelmannii | reverse complement strand
TGAAAATTGTCCAAGTGACGAGTGATTTGTGAGAACAAAGCCATCGATACCATACAAATTGATTGGGTTCTAAATATAAAGAAGCAATTCATACCTTTTGTGTATGTGGCACATTATGTAGATCAAAGAATTGCTCCATCTGAGGTATCCATGTGATTGGGTCCTTGCCATCAAACTTCCTCATATCGATCTTAGGAACGTGGCTGGTCTTCAACATAAAGTTGGAGTTTCTCCATTCTTGATTCGCCTTCCTTGTGTCTTCATCATGAGTTTCACGGGATGCATTTTCACTTTCAAGTGTCTTCTCTGTTACAAAAATTTTCAATACTTCCATGATCTCCTCTTTTAAACCATCCATCTTAGTATTTATTGCCTCCAACTTAGCTTCCATCTCTTGTAGTTCATATTTTGTTACTATCTTCTTTTGTAAATCATTTATGTCCCTATGCATTTCTTCACCTTCATCAAGAGTCCAAGTAGGATTGTTTGAAGGTTTATTTGGTGTAGAAGTTCTCTTTTTGGGTGGCATGTTGGCCAAGTATCACTTTTGAACCTTGATTTTGAGGTGGTTTTGCTAGACAATCTTTCTTCTATTGTATCTCCCAAGTTTCGGCCATTCTAGGTATGAAAAATTCTTTTATGTAGTTCTCTGATATTTCTTCTCTGCAATGCCACAGGTCTAATCAAAATTGGATGTGCCAAGTGGAATTTACGATAACTTCTCCACAACTTGCTGATTTTTGGCCTTTCCAAGAGATCTCACTTGTATAGCGTGCCCCACACAAAATAATTGATATAAAATTCTGAAACTTGTACCAGAAATACTGCATACTTTTCACTATCCAATGAAACCAGTCTCACTCAATTTGGATACTCTAGGAAGAAGTTATGATTGTTTTACCTGAAACACCTTATTGAGACTAGTCAATAGGACTAGTCAAATACCCTATCTTCCACATGGTGTATCTACAAATGTAAGATGACCCAGAAGCTGAAATTTCTACCATAGATACCTTACTAATTTCTGTGAATATCCTCCAGATTTTAGGGTCTGACATGTTATAGAAAATGTTTTATAAAGAAAATTCCGCAATGACTCAGTTCAGGATGATTCCAGAACACTATCTTGCACAGGCTGTATCTCCGAAAGTATAAGGCCTCAGGAGCTGAAATTTTAACCCAACGTACCTTGATCCGTCTACTAAATATCCTCCAAGCTATTTCTTCTGAACCCCAAGACCTTGAGCTCTAATACCATATGTTAAGAACCAAATATCAATATAGCATAGAAAAACCTTAGAATACGTACTCAATGCCTTGAAAAAGAGATAATTTCAGATAATAAGCCTCTTCGAGGGGGAAACCTCCTTTTACCCCACATAAATGTTCAAGTACAAGATGACTCCAAATGAAAATGTCTCCTTGGTATATATAGGAGACTAGGAATCATAATTACAACTAATGGAATAAAGCCGACATAAATAAAATAACATTACTAATGTAATATGCCCAATTAAGGGGTAATTGGCCAATATTAGGGCTTAACATTTCCAAAATGGATTATGATCGTCGATCTTAGCCCTAGATCGATTCTTAAACCACACGATTTCAAACATATAATTACTCATAGTTTTACTATACTAAACATAGAAATTCTAATTGAAACGGAACTTATATTTCAAACTGAAATCTCATAACGCACTTGAAGTATCGTTCTCGATGAATTTGATGGAAATTTTGCAGAGTTATATATGTTTCACGAAGCAATCAATTGATCATATACACAAAATGAACTTTGGGGATGAAGAATTTTGGTTTAACATTTTAATATCTTTATTTGACAATCATAAATTTTCCAATTTTGTCCTTATTCCAATCCCAACTGACCCCAACTGAATGCAATAGCCTCGATGGGATTAAATACAAACAAATTCGGTTTCTCAGATCCACTAAAATAGTATTGAGCACCTGATTCAATCCTAGATCCTACAATATAGCCTAAAAATCAAAACAACTTCTATCTCTGTTACAAAGAAGGATTCTTAATCCTTGTTGTATTATTCGATTTGACTTCTAAGTTTAATTAAAACATAAAAAAAAAAAAATTAAGAGAACCAAATCTCTTTGGTAAAGTTGACTTTGAATTCAAATCCAATGATGATTTTGTTCTTTGAGCTCATGCTCCTGCATCAAATCATTACTTAGAGTTTACTGCTCTGACTGGTTACTCTTCTAGTCCCTATAGAGAATTTGATTGGTGCCTCGTACATCACTAAGTTTCATTATCAAGTCTATTCTTCTGGAGTCCTCCATATGTGTCATTCTCTTGTTCAAAGGATGTCTATAAGCCTATTTCATCCATTTCTTAGAACTCCTGACTTTGCATGTAGACCATACCCTTAGTGTATCTCAGAGTCACATGAAGTTGTAGTCCTATCATGTACCTTGGTCCTACTTTCATTATGGGTAGGTAACCTTGAACCCAACAATTGACATCTCATCATTGGTCGCTGACTAGGGGGTTTCCCTTGTGTTCGACATCAAGAAATCTATTCACACATTAGGATTATTGCATTGTTTTGGATTCCGTTAGCCCTATTGGTGGTTTCCTTGCCTTTGTTGGTAGTCTTCATTATTGTATTCTATTCATAGGATCTTTTTCGTGCACTTCTTGCATCTAGTGCATGCGAAAGATGCACAGGTTCGTTGGTTCATGAACATGTTCTTTGTCCGAATTCCTTCAAATCATCAAGCTATTGCCTTGTACCTCATGCAGAATGATGAGAGATGCCTTAATGCTCTTCTTTCAGTGGGTATCCTTCCATCAACTTCATCTCATATATTTTGAAAATGAGGCCTAGAGTCCTATGAGTACCTAGAGGCTTGCAGTCATAAGTGGCAGGTTCTCTCACCATCGACAATTGGGAATACATCAACATCTCCTAAAAAATGGATTATTCAAGTGTTCAACCTCAACACCTTTATTCACACTTGTAATAATGTACTCGGTGCCTTGATACCTACTTTCATTATCGGTAGGTTGTCTCGCGTTTATTAATGATATACCTTAATGACCGGTAATCAAACGAATTTTCATTATGTTCAACCTCAACTCCTCTATTCACATGATGTAGACTTGCACCTTTGGTGGATCACGTAGAAGACTTGAAGACATCAATTTATAGTCACAACTTTCCTGATTTATTGCTATCATTTATTGGACCAGTACCTATATGACTTTAGTGATCATGGGAGATCAAATTATACTCCATTGTATACATATATCTTCAGATTGATTTTGAGATTGGTTTTCACTGGGGCCTTGTTCATGACTATGAAAACCTATGGCATGTATCTACTTTGTATTGCCTATTCATGGCCACTAACAATTGTTTGGTATATTTCCACATGGATTTGTAGTGTAATTAAAATTGGCAGCCATGTGTACAAAGTCATTATGAATTGTAACATTCTTACTAGAAACTAGTTTGTCCAGTTGGATCTCCGTTAATCCATTTATGGGAATTATAATGTATTTTGGCCCTCGCAGATACTCCTCTGACCTCACACATTACGAGGCATCTGTTATAGCAATATTTTCCTCACCCCATTCAACTTGCTCAGAAGGCCTTTTCCATTTCCCTATGTAGACTTGAAGTCCCTTTTTGCAATTCCCAAAGCTAAAAATCATATTTTTTTACATATACACATCCTAACAACAATACAACATGAGTATACACAGGTTGCACCATTACAATATGTGTACATCAGGTTTTGTGCCCAAAATTAAAAAAATGGTTTCGGGTTTCCATGTCATGTCACGCGATCCATGATGCTTGACCTTCCATATACTATAAACATTCTGACTCGACCCTTCAGTTCCATTTGAAGGCTATAAATGGGCCATATCCAAGCTATGGAAAGAAGAATACTTCAACTTTTGAAATAAAATTTACTTTTGATAAATTATTCACTTCATATTGAGTCTGCATCCCTTTGTCCTTTTAAGTATGAACACATTGTTCAACCCCCAATCTCTTCCCTCTTTGATGGAGAACCTCATTGTCTCTCTTATATGAGATTTCCTTTGGTGTAGGATTGAAGTGGTGGAGGCCCAACTGGAAGGGACTTAGTTTCTTGGTTCCAAGACGTGCCGACACGAAAGTTTCTCACTCATACACTTCTGTTGATCATATTTTAATAGAGATACTCTTTTCTCGTCCAATTAATGTCTTGAAAATATTTGAATTGTTATTCCATGGGCACATTTGTTATGAATTTTGATGGATTATGCTATTATATGTTCTAACTATATATATTATCACCATATTCTTGTGTATCTTGGTTGTTGAGGACAAGTTGTAGGTATATAGCTTTGAGTCGAGTGCTCAACGGTGGTCTTCATTGAACGTCCAAACGAGGTAGGCTCTTTATCTTGTCTTGTTAGAATGTTTCTTTATACAACATACCTAAGATTAGAGTTGATTTCTGTAGTCATTCTATCTGTTATGGTTTACCCCATTCCATATAGCGATTTTCCTCGTAACATTAGTCCATATGTTTTTATTGACTTTTGTCTATTTATTTATTAATTAATCCCTACCTCTTTTTAACAAGGACACTTAGTTGTCAAATTTTATTCCCCTCTTTTTAAAGATTAATCACTTTCTCTTTATTCAATGTACTTAAATTTTTGATGAAATGAAATATATTTAATTTTTTTTCACTTCTACACATTATAAATAGGATTTTAATTTTTGTAATGCGTATGCACTTAATTTTTTTCACTTCTTCAAATGCTAACTTAAGGGGAATATTAATTTTTACTTAATGCACGTCATTCTCCATGTTGATTTCTTACTCTACTTTTATTAGTACCTTCCAGGGAAGGTAGTATAGAAATGAAGACGATGTAACAAAACCTACAAAATGATATTACCTTGTCCCTTTTACAAAACATCTAAGAATCATTTCTAAAGTTTTGTAAAATATATAATTAATTGTAATATTTTCAAAATTAAAACCCTTTTTTTAATTATTAAAAATTTATATTTCAATTTTCTTATTCGTTGATGGGGATTTGATGTGACTAAATATCCCTGTGGTGAGCTCTTGTTTTCAAATATTTATCAAAACAATAAAATTAAATTTACTAAATTTATTTTAAATTTACTAAATTAAATATGATCCCGAGTACTGTAATATTGATGTGGTTGTATTGTTTTCGAATGGAATGGCCAAGGTAACATATAGCTAGGATGTCATGATATATTTTCCATTCGGCGGATCGAATTCCATGATAAAAAACATAGTCTGGCAGTTGGGTTTAATAATCCATCACAACTTCACATCCTTGGAGGCAATTTTACTTCCTGCCTCATTATTAATACTCGATAACAATAATGAAGAAATTAGCTTCCTAATATCCTCAGATAGATTACATGTTACACAACACACTCATCTTAACTCTATTGCTTTCAAACTCATATAGATCGTTAGAGAAAATAAAATTGTAATAGAAAATTATGAATCATAATGAAATTTGAATTTTTTTTCTCAGTTATACTAACCCGAAATTTAATTTAACAATCACAGCTAATATACATATTTATATATATAAGGAATTTTAAGTAAATATGTATCTTAAATCAAGTGTTTAACTAATTAAAACTCGTGACAAATAGTTAATAGTGACAATTCATTAACTATCAGTGGAATTAGAATGAGGATTTACAACATTCAAAGTGATGTGCAAGGTGCATTTTTCTATCATACCTTCTCTACTTATACGATAAAGGTTAACGTCTATCATGTCATGCATTCAATATTAAGTTCCTCTATCTTAGGATAATTTGATGGCAATGTGTCTCCATCCAACTCTGCATTTCCCTGATCTTGTTCTACAATGTCCCTGTCAAATATTTTATTACTCTTCAGAAGAGAAAAGGGGAATTGATGGGCATCGTCTATTTTTTTTTTTTTGCTTACATTCTCCACTTTTTTGTCCGTAGTCACTGTTGAGGCAAAAAAAGGGAGGTTGTCATTCATGTTAGAATTGTTACGCCAAATCAATAAGACAATCAATAAACACACAGATAAGAAACACATATATTTCAGGTGGTTCACCCAAACGTTGGGCTACGTCCACCAAGCAGAGGTATCGGTTGTCTTATTATTCAGATCATGGAGATTACAACAGCTTCACTCACATTCCTGTCTGCCTCTACGTGCTTACATAAATAATGAACATAATTAGATTAGTTACATAACTATTTTCTAAACTTGTGCGTTCATACCAAATTGGTATATTTGGTTGAACAAACTACTAAAAAATAGGCTCCACTAAATCTGCTCATATCTACTAAATCTGGGAAATTCGTTGGCATAGTCAACAATCTCCACCTTGACAACAATTAACCCGATACCTTACTCCTTATTTTGTTCATCACTTTTTCTGCAAGCCAAGAGAAGCCAAGCACCAACATAGCTTCTCTAACAGTATTGGTTTTGTGAAGATGTTTGCGCAGTTCTCTTTTGTATGCACTTTCCCAAGAGAGACTCCACCTTCATCAATGACCTGTCTTACAAAATGGTACTTGATAGGTATATGTTTTGTTTTACTGTGGGAGGCTAGATTCTTATCCAAGTGAATAACACTTTGACTATCACAAAGTAAATTTACTGTCTTTCATCCTTCCAAACTCACCAAACAAACCTTTCAACCAAACTGCCTCTTTGCAAGCATGTGAAGTAGCTACGTACTGTTACGTATTCTGCTTCTGTAGTGGATAAAGCAACAATGTTTTGTAGCTTTGACATCCAACTAATAGCTCCACCTGAAAGAGTAAATACATACCCTGAATTCGACCTTCTCTTTTCCAAATCACCTGCAAAATCAGAATCAACATATCCACAGACTAATTCACAACCATTGTTATAAGTGATACAGTAATCATTTGTGCCCCTAAGATACTAAAGCACCCATTTCACTATTGCCCAGTGCCTTTTACCTGGATTTTCCATATACCTGTTGACAACCCCAACTGCATGTGAAATGTTTGGCCTTGTACTAACCATCGCATACATTAAACTTCCTACTGCATTAGCATACAATATTCAAGACATATATTCCTTTTCTTCTTTTGTACTAGGACATAAACTTGAAGAAAGCTTAAAATGGGAAGCCAAAGAGACTGAAATTGGTTTCACATCATTCATACCAAACCTCAAAATTATCTTCTCAACATACTTCTTTTGTGACAACCAAAGCTTACCATTCCTCATGTCTCTGAATATCTCCATGCCCAAAATCTTCCTTGCTGCTCCTAGATCTTTCATATCGAACATCCTAGCCATCTGAGCCTTTAAACTATTGATCTCAGTTATGTTTTTTCTTGATAAACTCATATCATCAACATACAATACTAAGATAATGAATATGCCATTATTCAATTTCTTAAAGTAGACACAATGATCATACTCACTCCTTGTATAATTCTGGCTCACCATGAAAGAGTCAAATTTCTTGTACCATTGTCTAGGCATCTGCCTCAGACCATACAATAATTTCTTGAGCTTGCAAATAAATTACTTGCTACGATTATGAACGAACCCTTCAGGTTGTTCCATGTAAATTTATTCATCCAAATCTCCATGTAAGAAAGCAGTCTTAACATCTAGTTGCTCCAACTCCAAATCAAGCAATGCAACTAATGCTAACACAATTCGAATTGAAACAGTCTTTACAACTGGTGAAAAAATCTTATGAAATTCAATACCTTCTTTCTAAGAATATCCTTTCGCAACTAGCCTTGCTTTGTACCTTTCCACCTTATCATCAACACCCTTCTTCAGCTTGTAGACCCACTTGCAACCCACAGTTTTTCTGTCTCTTGGAAGTTCTACCAGGTCCCATGTAGCATTCCTCTCTAATGCCTTTATTTCATCCTTCATCGCTTCTTTCCATTTATCACTGTTAGAACCCTTCACGACTTTCTGATAGTACGAAGGTTCATCATCATTAGTACTTAAAGAAACTGATTGAAACATAATCATCATACCTTCTTGGAGGATTTCTGACCCGTGTAGACCTCCTTAGGGAAGTTTGTGTCTCATCCAAAATCTGTTGACTTTCATCATCAACCATGTCTTCCTCTACTGCAGGAGACTCTTCATGAACATCTTCTTAAACTTGTTCATGTTCACCTTCATTAGTTTCAAACTGAATTTGTTGATACTTTGGTGCTTCTCCTTGTTTCATTTGAACATCTACATTTGATTTGATGAGAGATGATTCATCAAATATTACATCTTTGTTAATGGTGATCTTGTGGGTAGTAGGATCCCACAACCTATACCCCTTAATACTATCACCATATCCAACAAAGATAAGTTTTATTTTATTTTGGATCTAATTTAGAATGTTGATGTTTCAGAATCAAAGCATAGGCTTCACAGCCAAAAACTTTAAGATTAGAATAATTACAAGGGTGACCTTTCCATACCTCTTCAGGAATCTTGCACTCTATTGTTGTTGATGGTGATCGATTCACCAGATAACAAGTTGTAGTTACTGCTTCTGCCCATAGTTCCTGCTGCAAGTTGGCGTTACTTAGCATACTGCTTGCTCTCTCCAGAAGAGTCTTGTTGATGCGTTCAACAACTCCATTCTGTTGAGGAGTATAGGCAATAGTTTTATGCCTATCAATCCCAAACTCCTTGCAATAGTTCTCAAATTCCATTGACGTAAATTCAACACCATTATCATCTCTTAAACATTTAATAGATATACCAGTTCTCTTTTCCACTAAAGCACTAAACTGCTTGAAAATAGTAAACACATTATCCTTTCCTTTCAACATATAGATCGACACCTTCCTAGAGAAATCATCTATAAAAGTAACAAAGTATGATGATCCTCCATATGAAATAGTAGGGGATGGTCCCCAAACATCAGAATGGATATAATCGAGGATTCCTTCACTTGTTTGTCTTCCGGTTTTAAATCTCTACCTATTCTATTTTCCATAAATGCAATGCTTGCAGAAATCTAACTTTAAAGACTTTAGACTAGGAAGAAACTTGCGATCAGTTAATACCTTTAATCCTTGTTCACTCATATGACCAAACTGTTGATGCCACAGTCGAACATAATCACTTTCTTTCTCAGATACCATTGTCACATGATCTGACTCGGTTCTTCCTTCTAACAGGAACATGTTACCAACCTTCTTCGTTTTCATAACCCGTAGGATTCCTTTGTAGACTTTCATAACTCCACCTTGAACAATACTCTTATATCCTCCAATGTCTAAGACTCCCAAAGAAATTAGATTCTTGCTAAGCTCAGGTACATGTCTCACATCAGTTAGTATTTTAACAGTTCCATCAAATATCTTAATTTGAATGCTACCAATTCCCACAAATTTACACGAGACATCATTTCCCATGTAAACTATTACATTATCTATAGACTGGTAAGTAATAAACCAGTGTCTATGAAGACACGTGTGATTTGAAGCACTGGAATCTAGTAACCATTGTTGATCATGAAGTGAACCAATACTAATTGATAAAACTTCATCAGTCATACCTGAACCTATCGCTGAACTTGTTTCGGTTTCATTTGTTTCTATCGTCTCCTTTGGAGGGTCTTCTTTGGAGGCTTGTTTTCGCTTACATTAGTCCTTCTTCAGGTGTCCAGATTTTCCACAAAACCAACACTTAAGTTTTTTCTTCTTTCCCTTTGACTTTGACCAAGAAAAATACCTTTGACCGTATCCTCTTTCTTTAGGTCTGCCTCTGACCATCATCGCCTTAGATGTAGAGGTTTCTAGATTGGATTTATTTCTTGTTTCCTCAGATAGTAAAGCTCCAACAATGTCATCGAACTCAATACTTTTTGTTGAACTGGAACTAATAGAGGTAACAAAGTGATCCCATGATGCGGCCAAAGAACACAATAATGTAATTGCCTTATCTTTAGATTGGAATTTCACTCCCATGCTAGTCAACGAACTAAGAGAGTATTAAAATTATTTAAATGATCAACTATTTTTGTACATTCCTTCATGCGCAAACTATACAATTGTCTTTTCAGGAAGATCTTGTTCGTCAAGGATTTCGTCATGTACAGGATTTCTAGCTTCGTCCATAAACCGACTACTATCTTCTCTGAGACAATATTGAACATAACATCATTGACCAAACACAGGTGTATGGAACTCAGTGCTCTCACATCCATCTCATCCCAGTCATCATCTGTTATGGTCGCGGGTAGCTTTTTTTTCCCAAAAGTGCCTTCACCACGCCTTATTGCACAAGTAGACCGTGCATCTTAATCTTCCAGATATTGAAATTGTTCTTTCCATTGAACTTCTCAATTTTGAACTTAGCACTCTGTGTCTTTTCCATTAGAGGAATCATTCCAAAAAAACACCATTGCTTGTAATAACCAAGACCCTTTGAAAAAATAATGTGGAGAAATAATGGTTTAAACTTTACAAGATTTAATAAAAAACCTTTTACTAACCTCTCCTTTTAGTTAAATAAAAAACCAAAAAACCCCTTTTTAAATCCTCCACCCTATATTATATTCGCTCCATTAGTTTCAACATATATATATATACCATTCAAGCTCTCTATATATCTATGCTATATACCATTCAATTTTTATTCAAATCCTATATATATAACAAGTGAATCCTATATACCTCAAATTTGATTGCTATATACCACTTTATATATATATATATATATATATATATATATATATATATATATATATTTTCATATACCATTCACAACCCTTTTAAAAATATTACCATTTAAACTGCAAACATTTAATTTGAAGATCGGTTCTCCCCTTATGTAGCTACCCTTGCACTGATGCAAAACCGTGTAAGTCACTACTACATCGACTCTCCCATCCAATAGGGTGCCCAGCGCTGATGCCAAAATCAGCGCTCCCTTCCAGTCTTCCAGCAATCGGTGAACAATAAATAACCTCAAAATTCTAGCGAAGTCTTTCTTGTCTGCAACCTCCTCACGAAAAATTTGACTAATGCATGGCCTCCTGAAGCTCTAATACCATTTGTTAGAATTGAAAATGAAAAAAACACAATTCGCATAAGACAATCAATAAACATGCAGATAAGAAACATAGAGATTTCACGTGGTTCACCCAAACGTTGGGCTACGTCCACCAAGCAGAGGTATTGGTTGTCTTATTATTCATATCATGGTGATTACAACAGCTTCACTCACATTCATGTCTGCCTCTACGGGCTTACATAAATAATGAACATAATTAGATTAGTTACATAACTATTTTATAAACTTGTGCGTTCATACCAAATTGATAGATTTGGTTGAACAAACTACTACAAAATAGGCTCCACTAAATCTGCTCATATCTACCGAATCTGGGAAATTCGTTGGCATATTCAACAATTCATGGGGCCATTGAAAAACATCTTTATGATAATTTATGATAATAGAATAAAACTGCCAATGTTTTAATTTATATAAGTAGCAATGGCCCCATTGAAAAACATCTTTATGATAATTTATGATAATAGAAGAAAACTGCCAATGTTTTAATTTATATAAGTAGCAATGCACATTTTTTCATTGCTAGCAAGGTGTATAGCCTTGTGCTTATGTTTATTTAGTGAATCAGAAGAAGCCTTCTAACATTTGTCAATTTAATTTTCTTAACTATGAATACACATTTTGTAATCCTAGCAAACTTTCAATGTCATATTTTCTACATAATGTACATTATTTGTAGTTTTTACATGTTCCTGAAAAGAAGAATTTAGAAATCCTTTTTGAGACCGCATCAATCAAGGCTTTATCAATGTAATTGAAGGTTAACATTTCCAATAACATGCCAATCACATTGCATTCTGATCTGGGCAATCTGATATTAGGTATGAAATGCTCTTTTCCATTCCTTTTTAAAAAAAATATCTTTCCTGGATTGTCCCTGGAAAGTTGTTATACCCGCAAGTCATTTAAAAAAACATACCTACTCTTAATTTTTTTTTAAAAGGACACTCTTGGATTGTCCTTTGGAACTTCATGGTACCTTCCAGTCATTTTTGTGTGGGGCAAAGATTTGAAGGTTATTCTGGCACATTGGCTTGCCAACTACTTATTACATTTTATCTTTCTGAGAGTCAAAATTGAAATTAAGCATACTTGCTCTGTACCACCATCAGGTCAGTGGGAAAGAAAACAATGAATTAGCAGTCGTCTCGAAGCCATTGTGTCTTCACGTTATGCATCTCTTGAATAAATGAGGTTTTTTTTTGCATTCCTTATATTAGATTGTGTTTGAGTGTTGACGTTTTAAAAGGAATTTTTTGCCATTAAAAAATTCTATACTAACGATGGAATTGACTTGGAGAGAACCCAACAACATGTCCACAGAGTTCTGAACCTGATTGACTTGGAAACAAGTGAACGTCTTTCTCGTAGTGGCTCGATTGGAGAACGCCTTAAAGAAACTCAGGTTTTTCTCAAGGTTCTTGCTTTTGTGTTTTCAAGGGAGTCTTGGTGGGTTTACATCAAAATGTGGTCATTCTCATTGACGAGTAAATCTGATTTCTATTGGGATTGAATTAATGATGACATGTTGATGTTAGGCTTGGTTTTTTTTTTAGGAGAGTTGGATTTATGGGATGTCCCTATCTTGCTAAAAAGTAGAGACATTCAATACTAACCATTGTCTTGTTCTTGGCATGTAGGCTATAAATAAAATTTTGTCTTGTTTTGGAGATCTGATTTTAGCTATTGCTAACAGAGAACAACATATTCCATTTATAAACTCAAATCTTACATATCTTCTTCAGGTCAATGTTTTCATTTCATATAATTTTCCCAATGCATGTTGTTAATTTTATAGCTAATGAGCGTTGTCTATATTATACATCAACAACCTTGTCTTGGTGGAGATTCAAAAAAATGTATGTTCTGTTGAATATGCCAACGAATTTCCTAGATTCGATAGATATGAGCAGTTTTAGTGAAGCCTATTTTGTAATAGTTTGCTTAACCAAATCTACCAATTTAGTATGAATGCACAAGTTTAGAAAATAGTTATGTAACTAATCTAATTCTGTTCATTATTTATGTAAGCCTGTAGAGGCAGACAAGAATGTGAGTGAAGTTGTTGTAATCTCCATGATCTGAATAATAAGACAATCGATACCTCTGCTTGGTGGACGTAGCCCAATGTTTGGGTGAACCACATGAAATATATGTGTTTCGTATCTGTGTGTTTATTGATTGTCTTATGTGAATTTTGTTTTCCACATTTGCAATTCTAACAATTGATACCAGAGGTGCGTTGGAGATCCGTGAGAACCAGATCCATGGTGCAAGATCGTGAATTGAGTAAAAAGTCATCGATGCTCCCTAGACAATGTTAGAGATGTGTCGATACATTAACACTTATAAAATTTCAATTCTCAAAAAACTTGCACACCCGTATCCTGCACCACAGAGCATCGATGCTCCCCCATTCATAGCATTCATAGTCAAGGAGCACTAGAGCTCCCCCCTCCACACTCAAGGAGCGCTCCACCATCAAACTCGCGCTCCCCTTCAATGGTCCAAGGAGCGTCGATATCATTTATGAAACATTTGTATGTTTTTTCCTTTTGAAAAATTAAAGGTATGTTTTTATATGAAAGTGGAAAGGTATGGAGGTTTATTATTATATTTTGGAATTAAATATAATATAGGGTGGAGGATTTAAAAAGGGGTTTTTTATTTTTTTATTTAAGTAAAAGGAGAGGTTAGTAAAAGGTTTTTTATTAAATCTTGTAAAGTTTAAATCATTATTCTTCTATATTATTTTTTCAAAGGGCCTTGGTTATTATAAGCAGTGGTGTTTTTTGGAAGGTTTTCTCTAATGGAAAAGAGACAAAGTGCTAAGTTCGAAATTGAGAAGTTCAATGGCAAGAACAATTTCGAGATCTGGAAGGTTAAGATGCACGATCTGCTCGTGCAACAAGGTGTGGTGAAGGCACTTTTGGGAAAAGAAAAGCAACCCGCGACCATAACAGATGATGACTAGGATGAGATGGATGCGAGAGCACTGAGTGCCATACGCTTGTGTTTGGTCGATGATGTTTTGTTCAATATTGTCTCGGAGAAGACAACATTCAGTTTGTGGATGGAGTTGGAAAGCCTGTACATGACGAAATCCTTGACGAACAAGATCTTCCTGAAAAGACAATTGTACAATTTGCGCATGAAGGAAGGTACGAAAATAGATGATCATTTAAATACTTTTAATACTCTCTTAGTTCAGTTGACTAGCATGGGAGTGAAATTTGAATCTGAAGATAAGGAAATTACATTATTGTGTTCTTTGCTCGTGTCATGGGATCACTTTGTTACCTCTATTAGTTTCAATTCAACAAAAAGTATTGAGTTTGATGACATTGTCGGAGCTTTACTGTCTGAGGAAACAAGGAAGACATCCAATCTAGAAACCTCTACATCTGAGGTGATGATGGTCAGAGGCAGACCTAAAGAAAGAGGACACGGTCAAAGAGATTTCTCTCGGTCAAAGTCAAAGGGAAAGAAGATAAAACTTAAGTGTTGGTTTTGTGGCAAATCTGGACACCTGAAGAAGGATTGTTGGAAGAAACAACAAGCCTCCAAAGAAAAGCCTCCAAAGGAGACAAAGGAAGCAAATGCAACCGAAACAGGTTCAGCAACAGGTTCAAGTATGACTGATGAATTTTTATCAATTGGTATTGGTTCACGTCATGATCAAAAGTGGTTATTAGATTATGGTGCTTCAAATCACACGTGTCTTCATTGACACTAGTTTATTACTTACCAGTCTATAGATGATGGAATAGTTTACATGGGAAATGATATATCATGTAAAGTTGTGGGAATTGGTAGCATTCGAATTAAGATGTTTGATGGAATTGTTAAAATACTAACTGATGTGAGACATGTACCTGAGCTTAGGAAGAACCTAATTTCTTTGGGAGTCTTAGACATTGGAGGATATAAGAGTATTGTTCAAGGTGGAGTTATGAAAGTCTACAAAGGAATCCTACTGGTTATGAAAGCGAAGAAGGTTGGTAAC
>ML781379.1:740065-770403 GCA_009831015.1 Picea engelmannii | reverse complement strand
AATTGGTATAGATAGATTAATTTTCCTAATTGTAGACTATTCATCCAAAAGTAATATTAGCTAATACCAATTTTAACGCACAATTATAGTTCCTATGTCATGCTCATCTGCAAACCATCTTTTCCAATTCAATGGTGACTGTAACCAGATTAAATATAATTGCAGTCACCATTTCATATATAACTAGGGAATGATGGGTTGTGTACCAAATATGTATTTCAGGAATAACAGGTACTACCACCTTCCTTTCCTTAGTCAATTATTCTGTCTGTCACTCTATAAATATTAGGAGAATTGTATATCTGAGATGAAATAAACCATGGCCCTAAGGTAAAAACATGTTAATCTTGTACAACCCATTTCTCATAATTTTGATTCTAACCATTTAATCGATAGAGATGGGTATATTTTTTTATCCTAAGCTCACTCTCGAGAATTCTTGTGATATTCATCAATCAACTTATCAACGGTTAAACGATGCCCTTGATACTTTACCAGCCTAGGAATGTGGCCTTCCATAGGAGATTCTCTGGACGACTTACCATTTCCTTGAGTTTATTTTGATGTGTTCAAGTCTCTACAACCCAAGTTAAAGAGTGGTGAAGTCTTGTGATGGATCTAGAGTGGTTTTCCTAAGATTAGTTCTAATTTAATTTTATGAAAAAATTCAATTATAATTCCTATTTATATTTGTTAAGATAAATCAGTTATAATATCTTTAAACTAACATGACATTATTAATCATATATCTTAAGATAAATCAATTATAATATTTCTTCGATAACACAACATTATTAATTTTATATCTTATTTGCGACGAAATTATTAACTTAGTATACACCATTGATTGAGTATAGTTCTCAAAGTCAAGTTATACTGTTATGTTGGGCCTGTCGATGCCTCCTCCCAATTCTCATGTCAGCACGCATGCATTGTACCACATTCATGATAAAACAATTTTTCATAAAGTACTAAGATTGCACTCACTTCGCATTTTGCTTATAAGCTGGAGTTATATTATGTGAATATAAAGAAATTATATTTTAAGTACATGGAAATAGACTGGATAAATTGGTGGTAATGTTTACCGCTATATATATTTACGTCGAAAGGCGTACACCTATTGACAATGGGCACATTTAATGATCTTTTAACATTAAATCTTAATCTTATGGCCATCAATTGAAGATGCTGGCATATTCTTAGTCGTCCTCCCAAATCAATGGATGAGATTTATTGTTCATAACTTCTTTGTATTTATGAATGCATGCGTTAACATGTTTACTTTTTCACATTTACCTAATCATATTAAGAAATTACTGGGAGGCCATATGCTTGCCACATTAAGATGATTAACAAGAATTAATATGTATGCAAAATTTTATTGCCACGTTTGAATGTTTAGCAAACACTACCTAAAAATGGACTGCACGTATAACTGCTGGAATGTGAACCGGACTGAGTATGGAAGGCGGCACCATAGCCGACGACATTTTTTTGGTATAAAATCCGTTTTGGCTGGGCTATAATCCAGACCCGATGGAATACTAAGGCATATGTTGAAACGAGGATGAGGAAAACAAGAAGTCGGTTCCAGCCATTGTCATGTTCGGATATGGTTTAGCGGATTTTCATCGCCTTTAGGCGTACATCAAACATGGGTTTAAGTGGTTGGGCTAGTCAATAATATTTTTAACTCAGTTTATATTACTTTATTTTATTTTTAGTTGTTGTAACTGGATGATATAAAATAAAAGACTTTATACCGATTGAATTTTGATGATTTGGAAAAGCATCCATTTAATAAAATATTAATTTATTTTATAATAAATTAATTTAAAAATATTAATACTAATTAAATATACAATAATATTAAAAATTATTAATTAAAAATTATTTAAAATAATTTAAATATTAATATTAAAAAAATACATATTATATATAAATTTTAAATTATAATTTTATAAAATTCAATTTTGAATTTTCAATTACTAATCAATTATTTCAAAAAAAAAAATTCTTATCATTGAAAGATACGTAAACCAAATCCCTTATCATTAAAAGTTATACCAATGGATAAAAAAAGTAAATAGAATGTTTTTTTATAAAGATATTTCAAAAAAAAAAAAGTTATATTAATGGACCAAAAAAAAATGTATATAGAATGTTTTTTTATAAAGATATTTAAAAAAAAACACATTTATTTTTAATTTATTTAGTTTTTATTTACATTTGTGGGAAGGTCAGAATGTTATTTTATTTAATGTTTCAATTATAATATTTTATAGTTTTAAAGGTTAATTTGTTAATAAAAAAATATGTTCTGCTGGTTAGATTCTCAAATGTATAGTTTTTGGTTTAGTTACCACTAAAAAAAATGTTTAAATTTTTTTTTAAATTATTTCATATAGAAAAAATTATTTAATATAAATAATTAGTAAGAAAAAATGTATATATATATAAAGTAAGAGAAGTGATAAATAAAAAAGAAACAAAGACAAGTGATTTATCACAAGATACTTTTTTTTAATTTCCAGTTTTTGTAATTATAAGGATGGACATAAATTGCTCTAAAAACAAGGAATAAAAATATTGGTTGTTTATATTGACCAACTTATTCTAGTTTTAGTTCTAACATGAGTTCTAATGTGGGCAACACAGAAATAGCTCGGAGATGAATGACTCTGCAGTTTGTGCCCATTCATTCATCAGATACTTTACAGGGAATTGACATACCGACAGTCCGTCCATATTTCTCTGAGACTTCCAGTGAGAGGGTTATTCTCAAACAAAGTTATGAGGGCCCTCTCGAATTGAGAGAAGAAATATTGGTTATCTTGCGCCATTCTGTTCACATAATGTGAGGTCCGGTTGTCTGAAAGCAAGCATTGATCGATGAGAAACAATCCCTTATTGGCTATCAAGTTCTTGTAGTAATTGTTATCAAATTTCATCGGGGTGCCCATATCATTCTGAGAGTATAATACTTCTGTGGGTTCTAGATTTGGTGTGGGGCATCTACCTTTCAAATAAATTGTGTAGTTTGGATCAATGGATAGATCAATTGTTGGGTAAATTATGTTCACTAAATTCACACAATGCGTCTTGCCAACAATGTGAGCTCCTGCACCATATAAAGGTCACATTGAGATCATGTTAATCATCACGAGAAACATATATAAGTATTTTTCTAGTTGGGTATGGATAATCAAAGAACTGTATCAAACCTAGGAGTGCCACAGTTCCTTCTGCATCGATTCCGATGGATTCAAAGCGATCCAAGACCCTGTCGAGGTTGTCATTATGCAACCCCATGTATTTCTTAGTCACTATTGCGTTGCTTTCTTGATTATCTCTCCTTCCCGTTTTAAGAGCCATGCATGGTCCTCTTAACTGCATCATCAAATCATAACATAAAAATATGTGATTGATCTCCATTCTCAGTCAATTACAATGCAATTAATTTTGTGTAGTTAAGTGTTTTTGTCTTTCATTGTATCTTTTTTGAAATTAAATTGATCCAGGAAAAACTTTACTCATAAAAACGAGTACTTGGTAGATTGAAAACGTGCCCGAGTTTCCAACAAAATTTAGCATGGTTGGATACTCTTCAATTTCAAGTCAACAATTTCATCATTTTTGGTGACTACTCTCATTTATTCCCCATTGTCGATGGCTTGTGGTGGGGGGCATTCATAGATTCTTTCTTCGACTGAACTTCACATATTGATAAATGTGGCTAAATGCATTTGCAGAAGCTGACCAACAAACAAAAAAGTTTGAAACATCTTGAATCTTATAATCCAAAACTACAAAAAACTTATTATTAAAGAAGACAACAAAAAACAAACTCTTTTTTTTATATATTTTATCTAAATTTTATATAGTTCATTATTTATTAATAAAATGATTGCATAGTTAAGTCTTTCTAAATTGAATTTAAACTTTAAAGAACACAAAACTTTTTATATATTCTTGTGAAAATCTCCATATATCTATGATGAAAATCCAAAAGATATAATTGTTCCAGATCAACCTATGTCTACATGAGAATATTTACTCGTTGCAATCTCTAATCTTGATACTATATATACTTGAAGCAAGTGTGAACAACGATACTTTAATAAAACAAAGATACTTTAATAAATACGTGAAGACCAAAATATGAATATGTATCTTTAACTAATTGTGTTTGGAGTCGTAACAATGGAGATGAATTGCAGCCATTGTAAGGAGTTGCAACTACTGTAAGGAGTTGCAGCTATTGTAAGGAAGCCAATGCAATTTCTATGTATAACAATGTTAGTACATGAGAATGACAAGTTCCTTTTAGTCACTAGTTTTTCTCTCTTTCGTGTAAGATTAAGTGTGTGTTTATATTACAATTTTTTTTTATTTTTTTTTAGCAGAATTGGAAATATTAAATTCTGCATCGACTTAAGTACATTGAATAAATTATAAAACAAAATATTTCGTTAAAATATATGTTAAATTAATATTTCTTATACATATATCCTTTAGATACATAGAGTACACATTGGTCAAATAAGAGACATATAGTTAAAAGAACATAATAAGTCATCTATATTAAAAATGAGATATTAGGCTAAATCCTATAATTATCAATATCAAGCATAGTTTCCTTATTCCCTGAAATTTTCACCTTAGCCCACTTTCACTAGTGCCTTGAGTCCTTCATCAACAATTTTTAAACTTTTAATGAGCTATATAGTGTCTTGACTTTCAGATTTTAAAATAAGAATGATATCTATCTATTGTTGTTTTATGATTAATCTTTTTCATTATTTTCCTTATACTTTTATTTGTATGTGAATCAATATACTAAGGGAAAATGACATTAAATATTGTCATTTTTTTACTTCAAATGTATTAAAATATAGAAAAAAAAATGTTAATTTTTTTTTTTTTTAAATTCACTTTTGTTGTTCAATTATGTCCATAAATATGTTTTATTTGATATGTTATTTTAAGCTAATAACTTCCAAAATGTATATTTTTTTAATTATATATGGCTTTAAAATGTATATATTTTTTTCTAAATATTGAAAAATAGTGTTATTTAGCTACAATTGTTTCCTCTATATTAAGTAAAGGTAAAAAATGTGTTAAAAATAAAAATAATATTTTACACTATATTTAAAAAGCATGGCACCATAAATTAATAAGGAGACATAATTAAAGAAAAAATATTAATTTCAAAAAAGTAAATGGTATACAACATTTTTAACAATGAAAAAAACATGGAAAATTATTAAAAACGCCATTAGAAAAAAAAAAAACGATTTAGAAAAATTTGAAAAAATAATAATTATAAAAAATGTGGATACATTATGGATAAGAATATTTAAAATATCAAAAAACATTCTAAAAAGTAGGGGGGTGTTACTAGTAGCACACCTTTTCAAAACAAGGTAAAAAATATGACCACTAAAAAACAGAGAACTCTGTAGAGTTCTCGTTAAGTTGGTAACTTTATTACATGTGTCACAACATTATTAATCAATAAGCAACATCATATATGCTCCAACATATTTATATTCACCCTACCATCTTATCTCTCAATGTGTCTGTTAATGAAAATGTATTCCAACTATTTTACTCTCTTGTATTTATTAACATTCTCATGCCTTCACTATTCACACATAGCAACTTTCTCAATTTATAAAAATATAATAGAACAATAAGAGAGGAGTCAAGGAATTCATCCTTCCAATTCCTCTCTACATAGCATGGAATTCCACAACATATCTAATCAACTCCATGGAATTTCTTCCATTCACATAATAAATCATTAGTGGTGATGTTCACATCCAAATATCAATACTTATTTCATGCACCTAAGTTATACTTCCTACTTTAAAATCATACAATTCTACTCTAGAAACAAGGTAGAGTTTAAGGTGAGAAAAAAAAATTCCTCATTCCATGTTTGCCTTGTTGCCACATGTGCCATTTAATGTGCAATCCAATTATTGGTAAATTTGCAGCTTCCTATGATGATTTTCACTTTCTACTCCTCCCATGGTAATCCAGATTCAAACATGATCTAATGAGGCCTTCAATGACCCATTTTCTAGTATGTGTGGCATCATTCTTTGCAACCCTCATTACTTGGTTGTTTTCCTTAATGCAGTACACTGATGTATTTAGCATTAGACATGTACTTCCACATTGGTTTGGTGTCTAGCATGTGGAAGTCATCACTAATACCTATAAGAAACCTAGGAGTTTAAATTTATGAGTTAATAGTTAAAGTGAATGACCTTGTTATAATTAATGTGAGTTTAATTAAGTTAAATTCCTAAGTTTTTGGTATTAGTAACTTAAGTAAGTTGATTAAATCATAGGATCTAAAGTGAAGGTGTGTTCTAATATCAAACTTTGATCACTATGGAGATCTAGGGTTTTGGATGTAGGGTTAACTCAATGTTATAAGAGGAAACATAAGTGAGAGGATGAGAAACACACATAGTGAAGAGATCTCATTGATTGGGTGAAGACGACATTTCATCCAAGTGTGACTGGAAAGGGTTAGAGGAAACAAGCAAAGGGATAGCAAGGGAGATAATAGTCATGTAGGCTAGACTATTTGTTGCATTGCATTTTCCTTAGATGGGCCCTTATCCTAGGACGAGAGACCAAATTTTTATTTAATAAAATCAAATCATGTGATGGTTTTCCCTTAGAGGTTTTTCTAGTGAATTTTACCTAGATATCTTGTGTGCAATGTGTTTGGTTTCAGTTTTATTTGCTTTCATTGTAATTCGTTAAAAACATAGTTATGCATTTATTAAATAAAGTGATTTTATTTGGAATAAACTAGTAGGTGTTGGGTTAAGAAAAAATAGCATGGTATCGGAGCCGAGACTCTGAAGGAGGAACCAGGTTGCACTAAGATCATGATTTTGGCAACGTAGATATTTTTTTTGCAAGATGCTGGTAAACCCAGAAAATAAAATTAAAAAAAGAGGAAAATCCTATAGTCGTATGACCCCTGTATGGACTTTACAACCACTATATGACGTACAGATTGGATGTTGTAGAGAAGATATGCATATGGGAAGGGAATTTGTGTCGGTGCAGGAGTGACAAAGGTATGTGGTATAGGGTGACGAACATGGAGATTTGGTAGCACGAGCTGACATGTAAGGTGTTAAGCAGAAAGGTGGCGAGAGTTGGAAGCAACCAACAAAAGGTGGAGAGGGATCTTGAGCTTAGACACCACTGTAGCAGGAAGTTTCCCACTAAGCAGAGGACATGGCGGGCTATGCAACCAACCATTGACTAGCCAAAGAATTCATCAATACAACAACTGACCAACAAGGACAACACATCCGCTAGTAGGGAAATAATAGATGAGCATCCCAGAATCTTTTCAGGAAGACCATAAAAGAGGTTTGAGTAGCCTCTGGACAACGAGTAGCAAGCCCAAGCAAAATATTTGAGTTTTATTTTTTAGCAAGTTGCAAAGATGGTTGCATCAAGTTTTCAATTTAAGGATATGTTGGATGAGGTTTCCAACTGTATTACTTGGAAGGAGAGAATCACATTGGTGTTGATGGAGACTGACATTTGAGAATTTTCAAAAGTCCCACCAACGGATCTGAAAGATTCGACCATTCATAAATAAAAGGACACGGAATCTAGGATAATTATTCTATATGGAGTAAACGGTCATTTGATTCTTCATTTATCTGTAAAGACAACTTCCAGGTACATGTGGAAGGTTTTGAAGGGTTTATTTCAAAGTAAAAATTAGAATTGCAAAATGGTGCTAAGAGAGAAGCTCAGAGATACAAAGATGATAGGATCAGACACGATCACAACTTATTTCACCTGGATTCGACATGTTCGAGATTAACTGGATGCAATTGGGGAAATGATAGATGATTCATAATTGGTGAGGACGACACTCAAAGGATTCGTGAAGGAGTGGCCATTGTTCATCAAAGGGATTGTGGCACGTGGGAAACTCTTTAATTGGTAAATGTTGTCAAATGAATTTGTTAAGGAAGAAGTTTGAAATGAAGAACTGAATGGAGACTGACACAATATTGATGATTAGAAAATTTATATTGCTATCCAGGAAAATAAGGGAACGTTCAAGAATATTACTAGTGAAGAGTCTACCTCTCAAGATGGAAAGAAGAAAGACATGAGGAAAGTCAAGTTCTTTGCATGTCACAAGTTTAGGAATTATGTAGGTCAATGTCCAAACAAGAATAAGGGTGGAAATGGGAGACAATCAACCGTAGTCACATCAACAAATGATTAGGTTGATGAGTTTTCCAAGAAGTTTGAACGAGAGTTCTTACGTGTTTCCCATCCTTCTTTGGGCACCATATGAGCTAGTGCATGGTTATAAAAATTAACAATAAAATATATTATTTATTTATTTATTAGTCTTGCACGTCATTCTCCTTGGTTTGTTCTGGGTATGGGGTACAAGTCTACTAGAGGGGGTTTTCAAAATCATTTTTTCAACTTTTTTATATTTTATAGTCCTTTTTTTTTAGTTTTTTTTTCATTGATTTTTTTTAAAATTCGATGGGCAAGAAGGGGAAGAGGGTAAAGGGCTGCGAGAGGGAGTTTTCAAAGAAAAAATTTACAATTTTTTTTAATATTTCATTTTTTTAATTTGTTTTCTTATAATTTTTTAAAATTTGATTTTTTAAAAGTTTTGTAGAGGTTTTTTTTGCCTTTTTAAGTTTTTCTAAATGTATTTTTAGGTTTTTTTTTTTTTTTTTTTTTAAATATAAACATGATATAAGAGGTTTTTTGTATTAGAAAAAAAGACTTTTGGGTATGTGTTTTTAATCTTAAAGATATTGAAAATAAAAATATTTTTTTTAATTAAAAACAATTTTTTTTTTCCTCTCATTTTTTTTCTCTACTCTTATTTTATTTTCTTCCTTTTGGGTTTTCTTTATTTTTTAATGATTTTATTTGTAAAAGTATTGAGCTTTTAAATTATGATTTCAAAAATGTTGGAATTTTAAACTCTCCAAAAAGGGTGAGGTATTATTGGTAGCACCTAAATTTTATTCAAGGGTTGATTTTAAGATTTTGGTTGTAGGGGTACTAGTTTTCAAGGCTATAGTGTCAAAAAAATTGCAATTTTGATTCAAGAAAAAAGGGGGGCGTTGTTGTTGGCCCCATTTTTTGATTTTAGGTTGATTTTAAGGTTTTTTTTTGGCAACATTACCAGTTCTTAAGGCCATGGTTTTGAACAAGTTGTAATTTTGACCTCGGAAAAAAATAGTGCGCTATCGTTGATGCCAATTTTTTGATTCAACGGTTGATTTTAAAGTTTTTGCCGGCAAAATTATGAGGTTGGTAAGGCCATGGTTGTGAAATGTGGTAATTTTAACCTTAAAAAAATGGTGTTACCAATAGCACAACTTTTCGAAATCAGGGTTAATTTTGGTGTTTTTTTACCAAAACATATGGGGTCTTAGAGCTATAGTTCTCATTTTGAGGTTACAATTCTCATTCAATTGATAACTATATTACTTTCATAAGTGGGAATTTGAGTGCCAAATCCACCATTATCTTCCTTTCATCCTCGAAGTTGTTGGGTTAATATTGACTTGGTCATATAGTGCTTAAGATAACCTTGATTTGGTCAATGATGGGTCTATCATTGGTGGTTTATAGTCCTGCGGTATTTTTCCAGGGTATTTGAAGTGATGAAACCTTTTAAAATGCTTGAAGAACTCCATTGTAAAAGGATTTAACTAACCTGGGGTTTGGTTGGCTTGGCCAAGGAAATAATATATATCTATTTGGGTGTTGGTTTTCTCGAGTAAGAGTTTCTAGGGTAAATATTAGCTCTATGTGCTTGTTTTTATCTCTTTATCTTATCTCATTGTGTTTTTTCTGTCTTTTAGTTTTAATATTTGATATCAAAGCCCAGTAGGTCGGGACTCTTTAGCAAGAGTGGTGTGAGCATACTAGATAATGGATCGAAGCTTGGTAGATCTAGACTCTCTCAAGAGGGTGGTTTGGTATTAATATACATCAAGGGAGATGAGCCACCAAAGAGGGCGCCCATCTCCCTTTGCATAGTTGTTTCTATTGTAAACCTCTCTCGCTAGTCCACTTAGCATGGAAACTTCTAATAAATAATTAGCATGATTTTTCCAGTAGGTAGATAACTAAATAAAAAGTGAAAGAACGCTTATCAGTCAGAAATAAAGCAGCAAGTTTCTTGTTGTTACTGTAAACAAAAATCACCCAGTCTGATTAAAAGGGTGTCTTCTTGTTGAAAATACAAGATAATTGGTCCTTTCTCAGGTATTCTTTGCATGTGAATATTTATTTTCAAGAATAGACATGGTCCTCTCTCAGACACTTTATTTTTTCTTGCATGTTATTTGAAATAGAGGAGTACCACCTCTTTAAAAATGCAGGGGGATTTATCCTCATGAGGTTGATCAACACCTATCCATGCATATGTGGTCCTTCTTGGAACACATGGTATCCCCATTAAGGGTATTTATATATCATGATATGAATAGGTTATTTTTCCCTAGTCCTCAATGTAGGGTTTGAATCAAAGTCAACTTGTCAAAGGATATGAAGGAAAATTTCTTCATAAAGGTGGCTAACAAAATCCACCATTAGGAAATGTGGTGTATAAACCTCCCTAATTCCTACTTTCATTGACAAAGTCCTTGATTTCCCATGGATGTATTAACTTGAGACCCAACAAACACTACAAAGAAAACACCTTGTAGAAAAGGTTTTTACAAAACCTCCCCGAAAAATTTCCTTTCTTTGTTTATAGCAGAGGTTGTTAGTGGAGGCGGGTGACCAAAGGTTTTTGTAGAGGTTTTTACATTGATGCACCAAAATCAAACAAACACACTTGTGCACTCACAAACTTAACACCCTGGTGCTAAATTAATAAGGCACACCAATCACTGTTATTAATATAAAATTCTAAAATATCAATTTTTATAAATAAAATGCATGTCGATGCTCTATTCTAAATTGAAAGCACCGGTGCACATATGAAGGACACACCGAATCAAGTTAGAAAAATTGGTTATTCAATAAAAAAAATTAATTTATAAAAAACAAAAAACATTTTCTAGTGCACTAAAAAACCTAACTGCCCTAGTGTGTATACAATAGTGGTGCATCGAACAACAGTAATGGTGTGCTTAACAATGCTATATCCTTGAGTTTTTTTAACATATATCCAAAAATCCAACCGATGTGTTACTCATACTAACACACACCAGTGTGTCTTACTATATGGTTCACCACGATAGGGTAAAATAAATAAAGTGTACTAGTGCATTCCAATACTACATCACACTGGTGCATCTTATTGTCAGGCGGACCACGCTAGGGTAAAAAAAAAAAACTTTTACCAGAATGAATTGCATTATCACATTTCCTTATGTGATTCTAGCCACTCACACAAACATTGGTGGTCACACTCCTTCTACGACCGCCCCATTTGTAGTTTTCTATAGTGTTGCTTCTTCAGCTTGATAGCTTCTCCAATAGATTCCATTCATTTTCAAATTTTAGAAAACAATGCACAATTTCATTTTTTTTTTCTATAGGGAAACCATGCCTCCTTGGGCAAGAAGAGACTAGATAAATTGTTTACTACCTCCTTATTTTCAATTTCATCAGATTAAAATTTAAAATTGGGTTTAAATTTGGCCTTTTTTACATTTAAAAAAAAAATCCACATGGTGTGCTTCATGGATTCAGCTCACCCCAGACTCGTTGGTGCATCCTGTGAATTTACAAGAAGCACTGCTCATGATGCATCTTATTGTATGCTCCATGTCCAATGTGTTATAAAACAAAACACACTGCTAAAAACTACACATAATCCGTTGAAATGGCAGGTGTGCATTACTGGTACCTCTCATTTTAGTAGAGGCAATGTCTTTGCAATAAACCCACCAGTGTGTTCTAGAGAATCAACTGCAGTATTGCGCTTCACCGCACCGCACCACACCACATATTTTTAGTGAAGGGAAAGAAAGAGTTGGTTTGCAAGCTGAAAAAGTCAATGTATGGGTTAAAGTAATATCCAAGGATGTGGGATCAAAGTTTTGATACTTATATTTTGGGACTTGGTTTCACGAGGACCAAAGATAATCACGGTGTGTATTTCATATTAGTTGTTGATCATTTTATTTATGTTATTTTTTATGCTGATGATATGTTTCTAATTGGAAACAATAAGGAAATCATCAAGGAGGTAAAAACTCACTTGTCTTATAAATTTGGTATGAAAGATATTGGTGTTGGAAATTTTATTTTGGTCATGGAAATTAAAAGAGTTTGGGACAATAGGAAACTATGTTTGAATCAAATGAAATGTGTTGATACAATATTGTAGAGGTATACCACGCAGGAATGTAAAATAGTCAAGTACCTATTCTTGTAGGTGTAAAGTTATCTATAGATCAATGTCCCAAGACACATGAAAAGGACATGTTTTGTGTTCCTTATGCTAGTGTTGTCAATAGTTTGATGTATGAAATGGTCTATACTAGACCATACATTGCACATTCAATGGGAGTTTTGAGACGGTATATTTCAAAACCAAGGAAGGAGCATTGGACAATTGTAAAGAGGATTTTCAGGTATTTGCATGGACTTATAGATTATGGAATATTCTACCAAGAAAGACCTAGTGCAGAGAGAGTGTTGGAAATACATGGATTTTTTTATGTAGACTAGGCTGGAGATTTGGATCATAGAATATATAAAAGTGGTTATGTGTTTAACCTATTTGGAGGAGCAATCAATTGGATGAGAAAGAGACAATCTATAGTTGCACCATCAACTATAGAAGTTAAATACATGGAAGCCACTCATGCGAGTAAAGAAGTTGTATGTATATACAGGTTGTGTTTAGGTATTGAGTTTGTACATCAAGCTGTAATGTTATATTGTGAAAATCGATATGCAATTTTTCTACCAAAGAACCCTTCTTATCATTCTAAGACAAAGCACATTGATGTTCAGTATCAATTTGTGAGAGACATGGTTTAAGACAAGAATGAGTTGTTGGTGAAGGTGGACACTTAGAATAATATTGTAGATTCGTTGACAAAGTTTGTAAGTATTGAGAATTTATCTTGGTGAAGAGGAGAAATGGGCATTGTTGCTCTGGATTGTTGATCATGTAATCCTCGTGCCCCACATATGAAAATAAAACAACAAGTGGGAGAATGTTGGGTATGTGTTATATTCTTTGCATGATTATCCCCACATGATGTATGTTGCATTGGGCATGCCGGTAGGCCCCCCTTGTTCGGGGGTTCATGGGCGGAGACCCCCAAAAAAATGAGATTGTTTTTGGTCCATTTTTGGCCAACGATTTTTCAGACCATTGTAATATAATTTTGGTTAAGGAATCTAATCCGAGTTGCTTGTTTAGGGATTTGGATGCCAGATAATCATATATGTTTTATTGTAAATGGTGAAGTTAATACAATGAGATTTAGAGGTGCAACTCAAAACATTTTGTTTATTTTCTCGATTAAGGGTTTCTAGGGTAAATTTATGAGTACTATGTGTGAATATTATTATTTTATTTCTATTTTATAAAGAATCTATGTGTGCATTGCTATGCTATAAAGATTTAAAATGCACATATATAGTACCACAGGATGTGTGTGGTGTAGCATTTGAAATCATCTACATGTATATAAGGGATGCAATACTCAAGAGGAGAGAAAACTAGTACCAACTGATCAAGGATGGAAAGTCTTTCATCCTTAATGCACACAAAGGTAAATCCAATATCTATCTATTAAGTGATAACCAAGCCAATAAATTAATCAGTTCTAGTATGAAGTTTGTATTACTTTTCCTTGAGAGAAAATCAACCAGGTGACAAATTAGTAAAAGTAAAGGCATCTCTAGAGGGATGTACTAAAGAGCATAAACGTCATTTGGAGGATTTGTTGTAGGCATACAGAGAAGTGTTGCAAGATCCTAAAGGGTTACCACCTAAGAGGGAAGTGGAGCTTGAGATACAGTTGTTGCTTGACTCCCCATTGCCAAATATCGGGTTGCATATACATTCCATCCTAGAAGCAAATGAAGTGAAGAAATAGTTGCAAAAACTACTATATAATGGATTAATTTGACCAAACACCACACCTTGTGGGTCACCTATAATCATAGTACCCAAGAAGTATG
This sequence comes from Picea engelmannii, assembly GCA_009831015.1. Lineage (NCBI taxonomy): Eukaryota > Viridiplantae > Streptophyta > Pinopsida > Pinales > Pinaceae > Picea > Picea engelmannii. Next base: position 756,195 of record ML781379.1, on the reverse strand, counting down.
GGACTTGGTGAACTTATGTCAACTACAAAGATTTGAACAAGATCACCCTTGAGAATCGGTACCCTCTGCTAAGGATCAATGACTTGTTAGATTAGATGTATATGCTAAGTAATTCACCAAGTTGGATCTCAAATCAGGATACCACCAAGTAATAGTTCCAAGTAATAGTTAAATAAGAAGACACTTGGAAGACTACCTTCAAGACAAGGCAAGGTCTATATGAATGGTTGGTAATGCCTTTTTGTTTATGTAATGCACCAAATATATTTATGATCTTGATTAATGATGCATTGCATCTCATTGTAAATTTATTTTTGATAGTGCACTTAGATGATATATTGGTTCATAGCTCTATGTAGGAATAGCATACCTCACATCTCATGCATGTGTTAGTACTCTGAAAAAGCACAAACTATTGGCTAACCTTAATAAATGCAAGTTTTCTTAATTGTCATCGGTGTATTTGGGATATGTGATTGGTGGAGGGGGACTCAAGATAGATCCTAAAAAGATCGCAGCCATCCTCAACTAGTTAGTTCTTACTAATGTCATTGAATTTAGGAACTTTTTCGGTACAATGCATTACATATAGAAGTTTATAGCATTAATTTTAGTTGTAGTTGCACCACTTGATGCCATAATCACAAACATGCATAACAACCTGTGATAAGAGTTTCCAAGGGAGAATAATCAATAAAAAGATTTAAATGAGCTAAAAAAAAGATCAATCAAGCACCAATTCTTGCATTGACTAATTTGCAGAAGACTTTCAAAGTGGAGAATGATGCAAGTGTATATTCTATGAGAGAGGTCTTGATGCATGAAGGTAAGATAGTATGCTATCATTCTGAAATGTTTCATGGTGTATTCCTAAACTACCCTACGTATGATAAGGAACTCTATGCAATGGTTCAAGATGTTACAAGAACTATATGTTGGGAAAGGAAACAATTATCCACACTAATGACTATCCATTGTAGTATTTGCAAGCCCAGAGTAAACTTCAACAAACTAGACACTACAAGTGGATGGGGTTTTTGTAGCAATTTTGACTAGTCATCAAATACAAGAAGGGAATCACTAATAAGTTAGCAAAAATGATTTCAAGGCCACCCAAATCTAAGATTACATATTTGGGAACTCTTATGCATGTGGATCATTTTACCCATGATGAATACAAATAGACATACACAAAAGATGAGGATTTTAAGGAGGTGTTTCAATAACTATAGCACTAAAATCATGTACGAGAAGGTGATGGTAAGGATGATTATAATCTCCACAATGGGTTTCTCTACAAGCTAGACAATATCTCTATTCCTAAAGACAAAATAGTGCAGCTTATTAGAAAAGATCACACCTCCAAGGTTATAGGACATTTTGATGTTGGGAAGACAGTTTCCAACTTATAAAGGTATGTGTATTATCCCAGAATGCAAGAAGATTTAGCTCGATTTATTAGAGGATAAATACTTTGTTGTACCAACAAGCGTAGTAACAGCAAGAAATGTTTATACCATCCCTTTCTCGTACCGAATAGACCTTGGGATAGCATATCAATGGATTTTTTGGGTGGTTTTCCAACAAACCAAAAAGGAGATGACTATCTATTTGTGGTAGTTAACAATTTCATCAAGATGTGCATTTGTGTGCCTTAGAAAAATACCACAAAGGAAAAGAAGCAAAAAATATGTTCTTTGAAAAGGTCTAGGTGCACTTTGGGATACCAAGGAGCATCATCTTAGACAAGGATACCAAATTTCTCGATGCCTTTTGGACTATACTTTGGGAGAATATGAGCACCAAGTTGAATATCTACAACTTTCCATCCATGGATAGATGGGTTGACAAAAGAAATCAACAAGACATTGGTTCAACTTTTGAGGGGTTACAATAATAAGAATCCAAATACCTAGGATGAAAATTTGATTTATATTCAACACTATTATAACATAGCAATCCACAGTGGGTCCACACTTCAATCAATAAGTCCCCTTTTGAAATTTGCCTTGGGTATTTACCACCATCTCCCTTAGATGTTGCTTATGGACAACAAGGAGGAGAGATGAAAGGCATCACAAGAGATGCATTGAAAGTAGACAAAAATTTGGAAAAAATTAGGTAGATCCATTTGCAAGTACAAGAGACATTGAAGAAGTTAGTGGAAAAATACAAGGTCCGACATGATTAACACATAATTAAGAAATAATTATAGGTGGGAGATAGAGTCTAGTTGCATCTTAACAAAGAAAGGATATAGGTTCCTTGTAATAAGATCAAGACTCTATGGCATGGTCCTTTTGAGTTATTAGAGAAGGTGGGTGATAATCCTTACAGACTTAGTCTAACCCCATATATGTGCAATTACTTAGCAGTTAATTTGGAAAATATGAAACTCTATGAGTCCTACATGTTCGATCATGACACTTATGAGTAGGTCCTACCTACCATAGAGGACTTATCACAAGAAACTCAGGCAAAGTTGGCAGAAGATATAGTTTTGCAGGAAAAGTCTAGAATTACCAAACATAGGCAACATGAACTCTGGAAGGTTTGGTTGAAAGGGCACTTATAGGCAAGGCCAAATTTTACTCCAGGGAGAAGCTAAAAGAAAACTTTCCTTGCTTCATTAAAATATTTTGGGGACCAAAACCCTCCCTAAATGGGGAGGTAAGATCTAGAATGGATCATTATATAATTTTTCATCTATCTTGGTACTTTTTGGGTGGGAAAATGGGAAGAATTACCTTGCAAAGCCTATTTTAGGGGAAGGTCCTAAATTGGTGATTTTGGATCTAGAAACTTCCAAATCCAGTTTGTGGCATCAAGAAACACATTTTGGGGTCAAAACTTTGTGATCTTAGCTCTATCCCCTCAACTTTGTTCTACACATCAAAAACTTTCCAATGGTGCAAAAATCACCTCAATCAGAGTTTGTATGCGGAAGTTATGTCTCTCGCAAGTTGACCTACCCTATTGATGACCATGACACTTAGTGGATGCCACGTCAACCCCCATTACTCACACTTGTGGGGCTAATAGTGTGCGGACTTTCAAGAATATTCTATAGTTTCCAAAATCCTAACACTATTTGAGGGTTGAGGCATGCAAAAACCTTGACCCTAACCCTAAACAACTAACAAACTATGTTAAATATTGGGTCACTGGGAAGAAAAGGGTTCCATTATTTTCGTATTGTTATTGTTCCATAATAGATTAGAACATCTAGGAGTGGGATATAGTGAGTTCCCCTTTCTTTGTACTTTCATTTTATAACTGAGAAAAAGAGGGTAGAGCACATGCCTCACCTTCCAACAGAGTGTTTATCCTGTATAAGGTTTCCGAGGTCACATCTTGTGTTCATTTGTGTGGAAGGTGTGTTCATTTTCTTGTTTCATTTATTTTAGTATATTTTTTAATATTAAATCTGAGATTTGAGCACTACACTAGTAATATTAAATCTGAAATTTAAAACAATAAACTACATAATAAAAAAATTCAAAATATTGTAAAATTTATTGATTTTTTTTGGGGGTAAAATATCGATAACAAGTTACAAATCAATTATGCATATTGTAAAATATCCATAACATGTATAAGCAATAATGAGACAAGTTTCAAAATTCCATCCATTTTGGAGTCTTATGCATAATTTAAAGATGGTCTTAAACATGCATGCATAATTGAGCCAAAATGTTATGCAAATTGTCCAATAAGGAATCAATGAGAGTAGCTCAAATTAAACTTATTCCACTGCTTAGAGTAGTTAAAGGGACTTTATAAAAATGAATGTTTTAGAATTATTTTAAAAATAAAAAGTAAAAAGCTTGAGCAATTCATATTAAAATGTTATTCATAGAAAGTAGCTTGAAAAGTTGAGAGAAATGTTGTTATCATCCCCACCCAAATTCTATTCAGTATAAGTGACATGTAATGTTCTTAAATGAATCTATATGATGCTTTTGTAGTTGAAACCCAATATTTCAAAAATTGCTCGACCTCCCGGTTCTTTGATAAATTTAGAGAGACATCTTAACAACATATAGAAACCTATCTATACTTTCTCCATTCTAAAAGCACTTTCAACTTTCAATTGCTTGTGTGCTCCCTATATATTCAAGTCACCTCATCTATAGCCGTCGTAGATTGCCCAGGCTCGTTTGAATATAAAAATCTGCAACTTGATCAGATGAAAAGAAAGTTTCCTTTGGAAGATAGTAAAGTTTCTTTTAAGGTGCAACCACCCAGGGATGGAAGGGCAATGGAGGATTACTTACGTCGTCTCCATTTCCTTTTAACATTTGAACAACCCTGTTCATGCAAGGACGATCACTTGAGTTGTATTGAATGCACCACAATCCAACTTTAGTCAGTCTCCTTGTCTTTTCCTCCTCTTCTGCTTCCATTCCTGGTCTCAATGTCATCACCAACTCCCCGCTCTCAAGCAGCTTGAAGGCCCACTCAGGAAAGTAAAATTGACTGGGACGGCTCACCTCCCAATTGATGTTCTTTCTTCCTCCAACAATCTCTAGCAAAAGCATTCCGAAACTATAGACATCGGATTTATCGGTAACAGGGCCCATATCTCTGTAACACAACTCTGGTGCAACATATCCCGGCGTCCCTAACACGCCTGTCATTGACACATGGTCTTCTCCCTTCCCACAAAATTTTGCGAGACCAAAATCAGAAACTTTTGGTGTGAACTCCGCGTCCAGCAATATGTTGTGCGGTTTGATGTCGAAGTGTATGATGCGCTTCTCGCAATCTTGGTGTAAATATGCAATTCCACGAGCCGCACCCAAAGCAATTGAATACAATTGTTCCCACCTTAACACTCCCCCCTTCTCTTTTACAGCAAAAATAAATTTATCTAGAGATCCATTAACCATGAACTCATATACCAGTGCGCTTGTAGGGCTTTCGAAACAATACCCCAACAGCCGAACCAAATTGACATGATGAACCCTTCCAATGGTGGCGACTTCATTCATGAATTGGGTCTCGGTGTGCCTATGCCTATCAAGAATCTTAACGGCCACTAGAGCGCCGTTCCGAAGCTTACCTTTATAAACCACACCATAACCTCCTTCTCCCAACCTTTCTGCAAAGTTGTTTGTGATCTTCTTGAGGTGAGAGTGTGAATATCTGGTTGGCATTTCATAAGCATATTCCCTTAGGAATTTCTCCACCTTTGAAGTAGAGATGCAAGGTCCAGGAGGTTTTCCTCTCTTTGAATAAAACTTGAAGAACAGTACCAGTGCTATTGCTGTCAGCGCAACTCCTCCAACAGAGCAACCTGCGGTGGAATGAATAGATTGATGTCAACGTGATCTGAGTCTACCCAAAAGAGATTATTAATGGAAAAATACTGAATTTCATATTTACCTATTATAATCGCTGACATGTTTCGACCTCCAATATCTTGAGTACCTGCAAGAATCCGCAGTTTTTTATTAGAGAATGCATACTTGACAGATCTGAAAACACATATACATAACATGATTCAACAGCATTTTATGTATATTTACAGATTGAGAGAATTCAAGCAATCAAATTTGTAGAAGGTTATCCCAAAACCTACCATTGGCGGAGCACTTGTCTGGATGCGTTGTGCCATTGGGACAATGGCAAAGAAATGTTGCCGGTTTCAAAATGTCATAACCACAACTCCCGTTACTCTTCAAACAAGCGCTACAGCTTTGATCTCTGTTGGGGTCGATATGCCATGTAACCTCAAAACCCTGCCTTAGTAAACTCTGATTATTCATGGACTGCGTGTAGATTGGTAGTTGAATTGCGTCGCAGAGTGATGTCCCCTCTAAGTTTAAATGTGGACTCAAACTGTAGTACCAATCATTGCCACATAAACTCAAAGTTCCAGAAATGTTGTCAGGAATTTGATTATCGCAGTGCTTCCAAAGCGTGAGATTAGTGTATGTATCAAGGATCTGAAAATGAGAGGCGGGCCACCAGAATTGAGAGTAGTTACCTGAAAGATTGCATCTGTCTCCCCAGAGATTGTCGTTAACAATTGTCAATATTTTAGATATGCTGCTATTCGCCAAGAAAGAGGACTCCAATATGTGATATTCGTTTCCACCGATATTAATCAGAGGATGGCTGTCGGAATCACATGACTGTAGCTGAAACTCTGGATCACCGCAGCCGCTGCCATTTTCCCCAAAAGGATACCCGATTTCAATGCTCCCACATGGAGATATATGGGAAACACAATCCTTGTAATTACTGCCGAGACATGATGTTCTGGAACAGAGGAAGAGAAAAGCAGAAACAACAATATGGCAAAGATGAACGGTGAAAGGCATTGAATTAGTATGCTCTGCTCTTCTGTTAGGAGATCAAAGTTCATGAGTAGCAAGAGGAGGCGAATGACAGCAAACGTAATAAGAAGGCTCTGCAAATACATTGAACAAACGAGGGAGATCATATAGGAGAGAGTGGCCGCCAGAATGAGAGAACAAACACTGCAAAGTCAAGCCGCCTACACGATTTCCACGTGCCTTTTCGCATCCCTCGAGAATTATCGTGCGATTAAGACTTACGATTGTGTGCCTCCTAGGTGCAGGGAAATGGATGGTCACCAATCTACCCTCTTGCTCTATTTATTCAATGTCAAAATTTTCAAAATCAAAGGCAATGTCAAAATTTTCAAAATCTACCCACTCAGACTTAAATATATCTTCACCTGTCACATGACAAAATTGTACATGGGAGTTTGTTATGTCTATTAAAGCCATTATCAAGTCTTCAAGCCATTACCATATCTTCAAGCTTTTCCTCCTTTATGTCGAATTCCCCTTTCCTAACCATTAGTCCCCTTTGCTAATCATTGGCTAGAGTAGAACAACCACAATGTGGAGTTGTTGAGCTGAAAAAATGCATTAGACCATCAACCCTAGCATATCTATCTCATGAAATAGACCACCTTGATTTAGCCTTTTGAGTTGGGTTATTTACCTAGCTCCCTTGTTTCTATAACAACCACAATGTGGAGTTGTTGAGTTGAACAAATGCATTAGACCATCAACCCTAGCATGTCTATCTCATGCAATAGACCACCTTGATTTAGCCTTTTGAGTTGGGTTATTAACCTATCACGCTCTCGTGTTTCTATAACCATATGCTTCTCCCAATTTTTCTTGCTAGTTACTCCATTTCAATGTTGTGTTTACCACATCAAGATGAGCTTTTGTGATTTCATGTTCATGATTGCTTACATGTTGTTTTACCTCTCCTATCTCATACCACATACAATGGTGATTCTTGCATTCAACCATTTGAAGAAATTTTGAAGAAACTGTATAAAGTTTCCACTAGATAGAAGGGGAATCTTCCTAAGGAAACCCACCCTCCAGAGAGAAAAGGCCCACTATCAAAGGAAACCAAAACATCGTCAAAAGGAGCCTCAACCATTTGAATAAATTTTAAGGAAACCGTATAAATTTTCCACTAGATAGAAGGGGAATCTTCCCAAGGAAACCCACCCTCCACAAAGAAAAGGCCCATTATCAAAGGAAACCAAAACATTGTCAAAAGGAGCCTCAAGAAACTCTCCACAACGGCTCTAAAGAGCCAGAACTGGCACTCTAAATTCTCCCACACTACGAAGGAAATCAACACCATGCACCATATAAACTCACCCACCAGAATTATAATGCATGGGAGGGTGGCCATAATGGCCCATCTCACCCATACAAGTTACTCCACTTTGGATGACATATTCATTGGGAAATAAATGTCCATTCATTCACAAAGAGGCTTGGAGATGGGAGCCCCCCTTTTGATACTTAGAAGCCCATCACCTAATTGAACTCCTAGATTAGTGAATTAGTACCCATTCAAATTATGAGTTTGAAGAACATGGTAATATGAAATTACTTCAAACTTATGGGAAATTTCTTATATTCTTTGAATTACATAGTGTAAGCTACTAGAATGAGGGATAGAGAGATTAAGGAGGAATCTGAAGATTATAGAGGAGTCTCCAACCAAAAACAGAATTTAGATTCTTCTAATGCCCTTTGTAACTCTTGATCCTTGATAGATTCTTATGGCTTCTTGTCACACATCAAAATTACTCACTTCAATAGTGTCGCAATTGTCGTCATTACAAGTGTTGTAAGTGTCGCATCTTGTCTGCAAGTGTCGCATCTTGACCACAAGTGTCACAAACATCATACTGTCATCTTGCCTATGTTGTGCCTCTAACAACATCACAGGGACACTTAAGACAACCTCAAAGACTGGATTTAGGAAGAGAAATCATTTGATGAAGAATACAAAGCATTTTCCATGAAGAAAATCACTTAAAAATGATTTTTGGAAGGCAACGCTCCCCTACCCACTGTCAGGGAGTGTCGACGCTCCCTAGCCTTCTTTGGGGGAGTGTTGAAATTCTTTGTGCACCCTTTTGGGGGAGCACTTCCCTTTTGGAGCGAATTTTGGTTTGTTGAGATAAATCAGGGATGAATCCCCTCAATCTCTAAAGTTGGTTGGATTCGAATCTGAGGTCAAGGCATGATCTTAGGGAAGATCCACAACTGAAGGAGAAGAATCCTCAACTTATCCCAAATATCTCTCAAGTGGTAGGGTCTCTCCAAGCTTATATAAGGAGGCCTTCTCATGGTGAAATACATGATAGATATTGAGAGATACCAAACATATGATCTCATGAGTGGTATTGATATAGGGAGACATTGTGAAGCATCAAACTTATGATCTCATAAGGGAGATATCATTGAAGCATCAACATTCTGTGTGGATTATTTGAGCAAGGGTCTGAACAAAGGGAGCTTGGTGAAGTTGTTGCACTACATCCATGGCTATAAGCACCACTTTGTTCTCATTAATATAAATCCATGCTTGGTCTGTTTCCTTTAAAGTTTACGTACATTTCATGAACTTGTCTCTAGTAGATAGGTTTGTTTTTGAGATAATCTCAGTAGAATAGGAAGTTTTTTGTATCTTTGTTTGTTCTACAGGACTTATTGAGGAGCTTATGATCGAAGCTCAACCTGGATTGTGCGAGGACAAATGCCATTAAAAAGGAACAATTTTCTTCTTCCTCTTCATACATTAGCTTAATTAGATCTAAAAGGAATGTCAGTGTCCACAATAGCATTTTTTGTCTTGGTCATAGGGGTCTAGTATCCAAGAGAGAATCCACTTGTCTGCAAGGGGATTTCTCTGTAACAGAAATTGGTGACTCCACTGGGGAGGGACCTTGATTTATGTTTCCTTTCCTAGGTCTTGTTTTGGCCTTTGCTCATTTTTTACCTTCTCCATACTATGTCTTTGATTCTTAGAACTGTGTTGATTGGATCTTTACCTCATCTCATACACTTTGATTTCCTAAGTTTGCTTGATTTTTTTTTATGTTTTGGGCATTTTTATGAATTTTTAGTGGCCAACGCCCCCCTACCTCTTCTACCATAGCGTTGGTGCTCCCTACTGGTCTTACACAAAGCATTGGAACGCTCTGGTTCCATTTACACCAGAGCACCGCTTCTTTTCTGTGAAAAATCTTCTAGGGTTTCATCTCTAAGTTCATTCCTTGCTTTTGGAACTTGCTCAGGAGTCTTACAACCTCAATACATCTTTGTCTTGGCCTTCAACACTTTGATTTCTAAGAATTTATCACCTTTTGTTTGGATTTTTTGACATTTTTTTCCTTCCTTTGAGTCACTCTTCTTCATTGAGATTTGGAGTCGATTTACTCATTTCTCCTTCATCTGATTGTACGAAAGATGTTGTAATAAGTTCAAGGATCTATGCACTGTTCCATTTGATCTTTGAGGTCATTTTCCCAATCAATTCTTGGTTGTTCATCATCTATTACCTTTCTCCTACCATCACTATAAATTTCACCTCTTTTTTCATGCATTCTGGGTAATTTTTTGCAAATTTTTGGCTATTTTTCTGAGTTTCTGGCAACACCAACGCCCCCCTGTAGGCCATACCAGAGCGCCAGCACTCCCCTACAATGTTTTATGGGGCGTTTCAACATTCTTTTCACCCTTCTAGGGGAGCGCTAGTGTCTTTTTTGAGTGAAATTGCCTTCTTTTGCTCAGTCTTTGGTAGCTTGTTTTGTAGTACTCTTTACCTAGAGTTTGTGGTTGATTTGTGGAGTTGTTTGGATTGGTTCTTGAGGTTTTTTTATGCTTGTCACTCTATTTTGTCTTTATTGGAGCTTGAAAACTTTTTCATAAACGTGAAATTTCATTTTCTAGATGCGTTTTTTTCGGGACAGTTTTGAGTGGTTTCTCTTTCTCCCTATCATTTCTTGGATTCTTCTCTGCATTTTATTGTACTCTTTGAATGTTTGTTGGTGGTCAAATCCTTGATTGAGTTCTTGTTAGAACAAGATTCTACTTGTTTTCTTTCAGTTCTCATTGTTTTGACTGCATTTTTGTTTTTGGGTCGTGAAACTAGGTTGCATTTGAAGTAGTGGAATTGCATGGTTTTTTTTTGGCATTTTGGGACATTGTGCATATGGAATGATGACTGTTTTATCCTTCTCGTAGCATAGCTTTCATTGAAATGAAAAGATTGCATATTCATCTCTTTGCATAACTTTCGAGTCGGTCAAAACACCATATTATCCATGCCATTTTCCTTTTGAGTAACAATAACCTTAAAAATCAAGCGCTAAACTAAAAATTGATTAGACATTTTTACATTTTCTGGTATCAAATCTACATTAGATTAGTTGTAGGGCTTTGGAATAGGCGTGAAAGATAACTTTCCAAAGCTGCAAAAAAACATAGAATCTTGTGTTAGGGAGCGGTGAAATCCAATTGCTACATTTTATCCTGGGAAGCCCTTCCACGAGGGTCAATCACGAGGTCGCTTTGAGACTAGCAGAGTTACTCACCCTGATTTGTTGGTCTTGGTGTAGATATTGCGCGTATTATGGGGTCGCTTGAAGGTATACCCACAATGATGAGTGGAATCCTTTCAAGTTGATTTCGGGCTAGATACCCTGCCCTTGTGCATGGATCATATTGTCGAATGTTTCCCCAGACATCACTATTGTAGTTGGTAACCTTAGTGGCCTATCTCTTTAGGGTCTTTACACAAGGTGACTGTGGAGGGGCAAGTCTTCACGGTACCTAGAATCGACATTGGCCAGACTCACTCGGGCTCCTTGGTGGGTATACCCACGATTATGTGTGGAAGCTTGCACCAGGGTGTAAGTCCATTAAGCAAGTCGTCAACGTAACTTTTCCACCCGCTCTATCTCATCCCCTTCTTACTTTGTCCCACAATGTTGGATTTCATCACCAACTAGTGTGCTCATTGTGAGAAGGTTTTGTTTGCTTTCTTGCTTGCTTACTAGATTTTTAGCGTGTGTCGTTTGTTCTCCCTAGCAGAATCTAGGTTAGATTTTCATTTTTATGGCATCAGTTCCCGGAATGACCAATGAAGGAACCCCTTTTCCAGGGGAACCATTTTTTTTTCCTTCTTACAGAAACGTTGGTCCTCCTTACATCGCTACTTTGAGCCTTCCAGGTCTCCAAATTGGGTTACTGATATGGTTGTTTTCCACTCTGGTGATATCGAATGCATGTGCTTTAGATGAAAGCACAGCACCCACACATCAACCTCATGTCGACCTTTCTCCTTCTTCGCCCACCAGGTCTCCTTCCATTTCTCCTTCTTCGCCTAGTGAAATCTCTCAAGCGAGTAGCTAGATTGATAAGAAGAAGAATAAATTGAAAAAGAAGAAGAATAACTACAAAGGGACCAAGCTTCCAAATACATCAGATGTTGGATCTAAGAAACCAGCTACTGTTAATAGTACTGGGAGTGTTGATGAGGTCAACAAGATTAAAATGAAGAATCTGAAACCCAAATTCCCTTGCAGTCTTTGTAAAGGTGACCACTTTTTGAGGGATTTCCCTGGTCTTCCCAAGGTCTTAGAAATGTGGCCTTCCATGTCATCATCCTCTGTTAGACATGTTGGTGATGCCCCGTCAACTAGTGACGTTAAGGTTGGTAAGAAGAAGACAACTGTCAAATTTTCTTGTATGTTATGTGAAGGTGATCATTATTCTCACCTGTCCTCATATGGACGAGGCTTCTTCTCTTTTGAAAAATCTTCAACTTCCAATCGGTTATCGTAATATTTCTCCCAACCCATCATTAGTTGATGGACTCATCAATCTGATTCCATCCCCGGTCAATCCGGTTGATCAGGTGGTCAATCTAGTTTCATCCTCGGTTGAACCACTAACCCAAACGATCAATCTGTTTCCACCTATCGACCTCATTCTCCCCCTGAAGAATGAAACCCAAGTGGTCAATTTGATGTTGTTATCGATCGATCACACTCCTCCATTGAGGAGTGCCAAAGTGGTTTCTTCGGTCAGATCATTGGTCAATCCCACTCCTCTTCTGAAGAGTGCCAAAGTGGTCGATATGGTTCCTCCATTGGTCGATCCCACTCCTCCATTGAGGAGTGCCAAAGTGGTTTCTCTGGTCAAATCATCGGTCAATCCCAGTCCTCTTCTGAAGAGTCCCAAAGTGGTCAATCCAGTTCCATCATCCGTCAATCCTACTCTCTTTCTAGAGAGTAAACCTGATTCTTCCCACGTTTTTCTCGTTGATATAGGATCTACTGTGTCGGGGGGCATTCCTCCTTCTCCTGCGAAAACCTCTCCAAGTAATGAGGCCATCCTTTTTTATTGGGGTGTGCTAACTGGACCTCGTCTTCTGTCTCACATTCCCTTCAAGATTACAGTACAGGTTTGTAGATGGGTTGTTCCTCATACACTGATAGATGAAGGTTCGTCCATTAGTATTTTGTCCTCTATTGCTTGGAAATATTTGGGTTATCCTAAGATTGTGTCGGTTACCCAGACTTTGTTCTCTTTTAACAGAAGAACTAGTCACCCTTTAGGGATCCTTCCTCAGTTTCCTATAACTTTGGGAGGGAAATTTGTCTTTATTGATGTTATGGTAGTCCAAGACCCCTTGGATTTCGATTTACTCCTTGGGCGAGATTATGCCTATGCCATGAAATCTATTGTGTCCACTCTTTTTCGTGTGATATATTTTCCTCACGATGGAAGAATGGTGACTATTGATCAAATTTCATTTGTTGGCCCTGACTTGACCATCAACCCAATGACTTCCCTAAATGGTTCTTATATGAAGTCGGTATCACCCCTGCCACAAGTCAATTATGTGGCGTTATCTCCCATGAATTCAACTTTAGATGACTTGGATATGGTAGTTGACATGGTGATCTATTCGGTAGGGCTATTAGAGATTGATCTCCTTACCCTTGTCACAACCCTCGACATGTGTTCCTTCCAGAGCATTTTTCTTCCATCCAGTGAAGATCTCTTGGAAGCCATGACCGAGTTTTGTCCCTTGACATGGTGTCCTTCCAGAGCGTTATCCTCTTGGAAGCCATGATCAAGAAGGAGTCACGAGCATAGTTTTTATTCTCTGTGGAAATATCGTTAAAAAATGAAACATAATCTATGAGCATAGTTTTTCCTCTCTGTGGCAAGCTCGTTAAAAAATGAAACATAAATCTAGGGATTCAACCCAGAGCCCTGAGCATAGTTCTTTCTCTGTGGCAAGCTCGCTAAAAAATGAAATAGAAATCTGGGGATTCAACCCAGAGCCTTGAGAATAGTTTTTTTTTCTGTGGCAAGCTCATTAAAAAATGAAACAAAAATCTGAGGATTCAACCCAGAGCCTTGAGCATAGTTCTTTTCCTGTGTCAATCTCGTTAAAAAATGAAACACTCACCTCTCCTGTCAGGTTGAGTCTTTCACCAAATCTCGTAGATGTCGAGTCGAGTGTTTCATTAGGTCTCGTCTTTGAACCTTCATTTCATCCACCCTTATCCTTTTTCTCCATCTAGTACAAAAATTGGTGACAACCTCAAAGTCGGTGAATGAATTGAAGCTTGGGGGGGCATGTATCCAGCCTTGATTATCATTCTGGATTTAAACCACTAGACTTTCAAGCTGGGGGCATATCGAGCTTAGTCTTTGTTCTTTCTCATGCTCGTAAAAAAATGAGAATGTAACTGAGAAACCTTTTATCTCTTTTTCGGGCTCGCATGGATACACGAAAAAGGAACCCCTTGGAGTCTCCTTTAAGCTCTTTTCAGACTCTCTAAACATGAAAATATTGTCGAGTGATCTTTCTTCCTTTCACACTCGTTAAAAGGTTTGAAAGGGAATCTTTCGAGTGATCATTTATCTCTTTTTCGGCCTCGCAAGACTAACATTATGAAAAAGGAAAACACTGGAGTCGCCTTGAAGTCATTTTCAGACTCTCTAAATATGAAAAACAACCGAGTTTACCTTCTCTGGACTCGTTAAACAATCATACATTGAAGGGCCCATATGGGACCAAACCCTTAATTCTTCCAGTTCGTTAAACAAAGGAAGAGGGACTTACCGAAGGTGAGTTATATCGAGCATCTGTTACCCTCCTCGAGCTCGTTAAACTAAAAATAGGTACTCGTCTATCTGGATGGGGGAAAAATTGAAGGAAGCAAGCCAAGCATTTTTTGAGAACATTACCAGTAATTCTTACAATTGCCCTTGAACACGACACTTTGTCTTTATACACATTTTAATCCACTGAACCTCTGCACTAAACCAATCCTCTGAGTTTTCTTACTCCTTTGGGTCACCTGATGAAAGTCACTGTATCCACTGCATTATCGTGTTTTGGTCCATGTCATGTTTCTGTTGTAGTGCCTCGGTGTTCAAGGGAAGTATCTGCATCAAGAGTCAGCCATCACAAATTATTGTTCCAATACCCGTGTCAATCCATGTTCCTTTGATCCACCAATTACATCTCTGTGTCAGTTTCATGTCGTTGATGGGGGATACACCAAGGCCCTCCCTCGACGAGTCTATTCCTGTCGACTTTAGCACATTATCTAGGAGGTATACTTAGAAACCAGTTAGTACCTTGGGACCTGCATGCCTTAATGGCAGGCCTCCTCGCGTCTGACAATGGGTTTACATCATTGACCCTTGATCAGATGATTCCATAGATGTTCGACTTCAACTCATTTGTTCACATTCGCTGGAATGTACTAGGGTACCTTGGGAATCATTGACATCAATGGTGATTTCCCTCGCACTTGTTAACGGTTTACCTCATTGACCGGTAATCAAGTGGTTTCTGCCATGTTCGACATCAATACATCTATTCACATGGTTATATTTGTACTACATCGGGATCGATAAGAAGACCCTGGGTTGAGTGATCACTCTGATATGTACTTTGCCTAGGTTGCGACAGAGTTTCCTTTGAACGTTGACACATATACTACCACATAGATCCACTTTGTATTAGTTGTGGCTATGTATTTTTGTCTCATAGATACACTGTGTATTCTTCGTGGATACGATTAGTTCAGGTCATAGGAGTATAGATCCACATTGTATCTTCAGTGGCTATACCTTTTTTTCAATATAATTATGGATCTGTAGTGTATTTTATGGCGACCATACCTTGAAATTCTTTATAACTCAAGCATAAGTATGCATGCCTTGGGTTTGAAACATGTCATAATATTTGTTTGATGGTTGTGTGCAACTTCTATCAGGTTCTCTGAGTCTGTACCCTTAATCGAAAAAATCTACAAAGTACTTCAGTCATCAGTTTCTGTCTTCTAACTTCGTACTTTGGGGGGCAATTTGTTTTCTGATTTCAAGCTCGTTGAAAAATGAAACCACTTACGAGGATAGTTTTTTCGTCTTTGTGGCAACCTCGTTAAAAAAATGAAACAAAGGTTATGAGCATAGTTCTTTTTTTTGTGTCAAGCTCGTTAAAAAATGAAATAGTTTTCCCCCTCTCTATTCGAGTCAAGTCCCTCGTCTAGTATTTGAAGCTTCATTTCATTCACCTTTGCAGTTGGATGAAACGAAGCTTGGGGGGAGTTTGGCTTCGACCTATGGAATTCATGCTGAAGTTAAACTGCTAGCTTCTTAAGCTGGGGGCTAAGTACCAACCATGCGTTGGGAAGTCGCAAGCATAGTTTTCTATGGTTCAAGCTTGTGTAAAAATGAAACCAGCTACCTCAAGCATAGTTTCCTCTGGTTCAAGCTTGTGTAAAAATGAAA
>ML781379.1:677017-703746 GCA_009831015.1 Picea engelmannii | reverse complement strand
CTTCCATAACTGGTAGTTTTGGCCGTTAAATTTCTCGACCCTAAACTTTCCATCTTCCGACATTGCTCCCACTCGAACCAGGAACCCTCTTTTCCTGCGAGTTACCTTATGCTCTGATACCAATTGTTAGAAAAACAGGACTGTGGAACAATAAAATAAAACAAATGCAGAAACAAAAACACAAAAGACACACAATACAAGAGAGACACAGATTTACGTGGTTCACCCAGTGTGGGCTACATCCACGAGAGAAATTGCCAGGTCCTTCCTTTATTATTATCTAGCAAATGAAGGGATACAACCTACAACAAAACCCGCTGTAAATTCCTCTTCTTTCTCTCACAGTCTTCTCTCTCAGAATACACTATTCACCATCAACCATAGCCACGATAAATTTCCCTCATAAAATAGGGTTTCCTTCTAGGGCAAAAAACCCCAACATAATCTCTACTGTTAGATCTGCGACCTTATAATGAACGGTCCAGATTTACAATGAAATTACAATATAATTTTTCAAGGCAATTTTTGCTTCAGGGGCTTCGCCCCCAAACCCCCACTGGGGGCCCGCTTGTCCCCAGACCCCCCAACCGAGGGGATAGCCCCCCCGGACCCTGCAGAGGGGGTACCCCCCCTCTGCACTCCCCTGCGTGGAAGAGTGTACATACTTCTGGGGTGTAAATACTTCATGTGGTATCAACACGACTGAAAGCAAGGACCTCTAAATCAGGAAGATAATTAGGCTCCACAACCAACAGATCTGCACCTCACTCACCTTCTCTTTTTGGAAGATGTTCTAATCTTCAGTGGAGGTTCCAAAAGGGAGGCTAATGTCTTAAGGAATATCCTTTCACTTTTCTCCAAAGCAACAGGAATGCAAATCAATGAAAGGAAATCAACTCTCTCTACACATTTATTATCTGAAGAAGAAGAAGAGAAAGCCCTTAGGATTCATTTCCCATTTGAAGAAAAGACTTTAGATGATGGACTAAAGTATCTAGGTTTTTTACTAAAACCAAATGATTACATGAAAGAGGATTGAAAGTGGCTTTTGAAGAAAATGGACAAAAGACTAAACATCTGGAGCCATCGGTGGCTTTCACGTGCAGGTAGACTGGTACTGGTAAAGTCAGTTTTAGAAGCCATCCTGGTTTATTAGATGTCCCTCTCATGGATCCCAAAAGGAATCTTGGAAGAAGCAAGAAAAATCACCTCAAAATTTCTATGGAGCGATAAAAAGGAAGCACATGTAATTCCTTGGGTTCGCTGGGATAAAATTGTTGTTCCAAAGGCAATGGGAGGTTGGGGCCTCAAAGATATATTTCTCTTCTCGAAAGCACTAGTGGCCAAGGGTGGATGGCATATCCTTAACACTATCAGCCTTTGGAAAAAGGTAGTTGTTCAAAAATATATCAAACCATTTCTCTTGGAGATTTGGATCAGAAGTCAACAGAAATCCAAAAAAGGTGCCGCAGTGATCTGGAAAGAAATTTTAAATGCCTTCTCGATCATTGAAAGTGGACTGGCTTGGAAAATAGGAAACAAACACCGGTTCATATTAGGGAAATACCCTTGGCCAGGGAGTGAGGGTAAACATCTACTATTAGAGAAGTTGATTCAACATCTGCACACTTTGGGAATTTCTCATCTAAACAACCTGGCTGATCCAAGACGCTCCACTCTTTGGTCATAGGGTTGGATGGATGTAAACACGTTGGGTTTAGGCACATAAGAAACTCTAGAACTAGAAAGATACTTATTTTCTTTAAATACTACACAAATAAGACTCAGGGATTTTGAGGATGAATTAATTTGGGACCCGTCTCCCTCGGGGATTGATCCAGGATCTTTTCATCGTGATTTATAAAGAATTTCATTAAATGAGCATAAATTAAAGTGCACCATTAAAGAAGGGAAATTTATAAATGAAGAGACATAAGCATCAGATATGAACACAAAAAATTGATAACGTAGTTCGTCCCTGGTGGAATACATCTTCGGGTCCTACTCCCAAATGGGTATGCTCTTTTATTAACTCAGTAAGAGAATTTGGCAATTACATGAATATATCTCATTTTGAAATCAAGTTGCAGAAATAATGCTCAGATCATAAAACAAACATCACCATTGGATTTGTGGCGTCGAATTACCCAAAAATGATTTCTCCATGCTCTGATCCGACTCTAGCACTCCCAAGCCCAAAGGAAATCCTGTCTTAGTTTCCATGCCCTCTGCACCAACAATAATGACAACATCCACCTAGAAGTTCATGTTGGATCGTACAGTACGGTCGCGCGCCATTTTTTTCCCCTGGACTCTGGCTGAAATAGGTTCTTAAGTATTAATCGAGGAGGATATGTCAAGGCACACCCCTTGGCGCATTGAATAGAGCAGAGTTATAAAGGCGTTGCTCCTGGCGGAGGTTCTGAGGTCGAACCCGCCAGAATGCATTTTTGGCAGTGGTTATAATATGTTTAGACTTTTTTTAAACTTGTCGCTAAGTTTAGCGGTTCGGCTACTAATTTCTCCAACGATTATATAGATTTGGCGTGGTCCGCCAGATTTGGTGGACCCACCAATTCTTTTTAAAAAAAAAAAATCTTCACGGGCTAACATTGGACATTCTCAGGATGCCATGTGTCTCCCTCTGGTTGGGCCACATGGTGCCTGCTGATTTACCTGATCACATGCTGACGTGTCTCATCCTATCACCATCATACTAACATGTGGCACTTCTTGGGTGGTGCCACGTGGCATCTCCTGGGGGTGCCATGTGGCACTTTCCTATTGGTCCTTATGGACCCTCAAAAATTCCACTGGTGGGTGACACATGGAAGCCTATGGTGATTCCACATGGCATGATGACATTATCATCCATATGATGACATCACCCTTCCATCTTAGCTACTGACGTCAATAGTACAGACGTTGATCTGTCCCCTGCTTACTGGTCATAGTTGACCGCGTCTTTGACCGCGAATATATTTCAAACCGTAACTCTGTTTGACGAGTCGTCTGCGTCGTTAGAAATATTTTGATGTGCTCTTCGCGATCATTCCATTTTCACTGTATTTTGGGAACTTTGAATTTTTTCCCTTTCTCTATCTGCTGGAGCCATTCTGAGCGTTCTGAGCTGCCTCTACGAGTTTTGAGTTATTCTTATCCTTCTCTGGATCCTTTTTGGATCATGCCTTCCCACTTAGAGATTTTTGGACCACCAAAATATTTCATCAATCAACTGGTAAGTGAGGGAAGAGTTCCCTCACTTTGTCTTTCTCAATCCGCCTTGCTTTGCTTGGATGTGTGCCTTTTAAGCCTACTCGAAGATAATCAACATAACCCCTACGTGAAGTCCTTGTCCTCCTATCTAGGATGATATCTTCCTGTAACTCATCCAAGTACTTAGGTGCAAACTCATCAACTGATGGAATTGAAACTTCCTCATCTTGATCCACGATCATGGGAGGCTAAAAAAGCTTCAAGTTCTCAACATTCACAACTGATTAAATCTGCATATAAGGTGGAAGATCCAAACGAAAATAATTGGTACCGCTTTTCTCTAAGATAGTGAAGGGTCCAGAACGAATGGGCTTGAGTTACTTTCCTTCACCCTTCAATCTCTCCTTGCCGATTTGAAGCCATACCCGGTATCCAACCTGGAACTGATGATCAACCCTCTGCTTGTCGTGTCGAGCCTTATATTGTGCTTGACTCTTCTCCAACTTTTCCCTGACTACCTGGTGTATTTGTTGAATCCTTTGGATGAATTTGTAGGCTCTGTCCTCTATTCGCTCTTCGTTTACATCAACATCTCTCTTGTACATCAAGTCCAAAGGAACCTTTGGTAAGTACCCAAAACATGTCTCGAAAGGTGAAATCTGTGTGGAGGAATGTAAATATCAGTTGTACGAATTTTTTACATAGGGCATCTGTTTGTCCCATAACTTGGGACGATTGCTGCAGTATCCTCGAAGCAATAGTATCGATGTTCGGTTTACCACCTTTATCTGTCCGCCATTCCGTGGATGGAAAACAATGCTCCTCTTCACTTTGGTGTCCATAATCTTCCAGTTGCTAGTCCAAAATTCCCCAAGGAATCGAGTATCTCGATTTGAGATGATAGATGTCGGTAATCCAAATTGAACCCAAACATGTTGAAAGAAGAGATTAGTAGTCTTCTCAACAATGATCTTTTTTTTACAAGGCATCAAGATACACATCTTGTTGAACCTATCCACTACAACATACAAATAATCATGACCCCCTTTGGTCATTGGTAGACCCCCTACAAAATCCATGGAAATGCTTTCCCATGGATGGGATGGAACAAGAAGTAGTGAGTATAGCCCCAATTTTCTATTAGTGGGCTTACAAGTAGAACACATCACACACCCCTTTACATACTTAGTTACAATTGTTTTCATTTGAGGCCAATAGTACAACCTTTGTAAATGAGCCATAGTTTTTCCTACCCCAAAATGGGCAGACATAAGAGAAGTATGAGCTTCTCATATTACATGGACTCATTCACTTGTAGGAATACATATCTTTCCAAGATGGTAAAGTAACTTCCCATGTAGACAATAGTTATCTACTTGTGCACTAAGGGTTAGCTTCATATATACTTCTTTAAAACCTTCATCGATGGAATATTTTTATATATAGCTATCATGAGATAAAGAAACATTCTTCAAAATGATAGAAGCAACAATAGGAGGTCTAGAAAGCATATCAGCTACCTTGTTACTTATGCCCTTTTTGTATTTGATTACCAAGTGAAAATGTTGTAGAAAACCCATCCACCTGTAGTGTCAAGATTGTTGCAATTTGGTATGTGCTTGAAGATACTGTAAGGGTTGGTGATCTGTATGTATAATGGTTTCCTTCCCCAACAAGTAGTGCTTCCATTTATTTACACTCTGGACTAATGCATACAACTCTTTATCATATGTAGGACAATTAACAACAACTTGGTTAAATTTTTCAGAGTGGTATTACGATATTGCATTAGTACCGCACCCATGGTGTATCCGCTGGCATCTGTCTCGATCTAAAAAGGTTGTTGAAGATTCAACAGTGCTAATATTGGTGTGGTATTGATATTTCCCTTCAATGTGTTGAAAGATTTTTGTTTCTTTCCTTCCCACTGAAAAGTGTTCTTCACACTGGTTAAGGCATGCAGAGGAGATTCTATGAAGGAGAAGTTGGGAATGAATCTCCTCCAATACTACACTCCACCTAAGAACCTTCGAACTTCAGTTACACTTTTCGGCTCAGGCCAATTTACAATTACATCAATTTTGGAAGGATCAATTTTCAATTGTCCTCCTCCTACAATATGACCTAAGTAAACAAGTGCAGTCTTGCCAAATTCACATTTAGACAATTTTACATACAACTTTTCCCTTTGCAAATTATCTAATACTTTCTTTACATGCCTCACATGCTCATCCCATGTCCCGCTAAAAACAATAATGTCGTATAAATATACAATCACAAATTCATCTATGAAAGGCCTGAATACATCATTCATCACACACATGAAAGTTGTCGGAGCATTACAAAGCCCAAAAAGCATAAGCAACCTCTCAAACAATCCATGTTTGGTTTTAAAGGCAGTTTTCCATGCATCATGTTCTGCAACTCTAATTTGATGATATCCACTACGCAAATCCAACTTAGTGAAATAGACAACATTATTTAATTGATCAAGTAAATCATCTATGCGAGGGAGAGGCTATCGATTTTTCACCGTGATTTTATTTAAGGCCCGGTAATCAACACACATTCTCCATGTGCCATCCTTCTTTGGCACCATCACGATCAGAGAACCACAAGGAGATGAACTGGGCATGATGACCCCTTGATCCAATAAGCCCTGTACATGCTTCTTGATCTATGTCATCTCCACAACTGACATCATGTACGTGCCAACATTAGGCAAAGGAGAATCCTGCTGAAGATGTATCTCATGTTGGATTTCCCTCTTAGGAGGTAATCCATCTGGTTCCTGAAAAATATCATCATACTTAGCAATAATATCAATTAATTCATTTTTATAAGATGGATCGCACCCTTGGAAAGCGTCGTATGTCCCGACATCTTTCTCTATGACAACCATGAGTACATATCTCTTATGAGTGTTTATGACTCTTTTCATTTTCCCTGCACTAACAATTGTTGTATTTACCCTCATGCTATGATATCTAACAATATATTCCACTCCTCCCTTAGTAAGGTGGTATTTGTTCTCATGTCGAAAGAAGACTTTTTTTCTATCATAAAGATAAGGACTTCTGTTGGCACAGGGGCAGAACTAGGTTTCAATGATACAACAATGAACCAACAAAACCCTAACTACCGGCCCTTTCAGAAACACCTACAAAGAAGATGAAGACTCACCCGAGGTAGAGGCAGGAGTGGTTGCAGGACTCAGATGTCTGCAACCTTAGCTGGGACATAGATCTGTGATTGTAACACCTTAACAAAGCACTTATTAATTACAGTTCATTAATATTCGACCTTAGTTCATAGCGCAGCTAAACCCTAACAACAGATCAGTGCAACATTCACATAGATCGAATGGATTCAAGAACTAAGCATACCAACATAGATCAGATCTAGCATTCGTTCACATTATTCATCACTAAGCTATCAGATTCATCTATCATCTAACAACACACTAATAATTGAATCACATAAACAAGAGAGAAATCATAAAGCACAAAGCATTCATAACACATGATATACGTGGTTCACCCCCTCCCTGGGGCTACGTCCACCAACTCTTCGTCTTCTTTATTAGCTTCTTTCAATCTTCTTACATGCACAAAGCCTCCAAATCAACTCTGCAGAGGATAGGAGATCTGCGCACCTCGCCAGATCCTCCTTCCCCGAGTAGATCTAGGCACAGAGCCTTACACAATATTTTATAGTCGCTTGCACTTAGCCTTACAAGTTTCACACAGTGCACATAAAGCCAAATCACACAAATCTACTTTTGCACTTAGCAAAAATGGCTCACATTGACTAGTCACTACTTCTTACATCGCCTAGACTTCTATTTATTCATTACAAAATAGGCCTAAGCATGGGTAAACCCATGGGCTGACATCCCCATACCCATTACATAATCCCAAAACCCAAAAATCCCTAAAAAGGGGCCGAGATCCCACGATATCCACTTCGACTTCCACTCGGCCTTCGACAGTCTGTCAAAGTCCCAAAATGGTAAAAAATGACCAAGGTTCCTCAAAACTTGGTCAAGGGCCAACATGCCCCCTACAAGCACCTGTGACTCATCTTGAGTCACTCTGATCTGGGTAGCTCTGCCTCAAAATCCTTGAGCTTGGCTCAAGTGGCTTCGACATGTTGTTGTGCCACGGATTCTTGCTCAACGAACTCTTGGATTACTACTTCATTGATGAGTCCCTCTAAGCGTTGTTCAACTACAGTGATGACTTGCTCCAATTCTTCCCCTTAGCCTTCGAACTCTGCGAATAGTTGGAAAGCCTTGTCTTGTATTGTTTGGAGCCTCTAAGTTACTTTGACTCTGCTCTGAATGGTGTGGATTTGATGTTGGGCAGTGCACTGTTCTTGGGATAGATTCATCCTCTCAATGGCTGACAGGGGTTTCAACTGCACCTGTATTATTTCTGCTTGCTTCTTCGCCTGCTGGAGCTGTGACTCCAGTGCCTTCAATTCATGATCCTCAGTGAGTCACTCATAAGTTTGGGCACTGTGATCACTCAGTTGTTTACATTCCATGGTGAGGCCCTTGATTCTTTCAACTGCGTCTCGAGCAGTCGCTTCTCTTTGATCTCACACATCCTGCGGAGTATTGGATACTGTTCTTAGCTCTAGATCTGTGATTCTCTGATGAAGCTACTGGATGGTTTCTGCGATATACGCTACTTGGTGTTATATTGGTTCTTCCTCCTTCTGCTCCAAGCCCATCACAGAGAGAAGTGCTCTGTTGACTGCTTCTTTTACTCCGACCTGCTCTGCCAGTCGCTTTTCTTTCTCTTGTTGGATCTGTGCTCTCTCTTCTTCGAACTTCGCTTGAAGAGTGTCCTTCTCCTGTTGCACAATCCTGCATTGCTCTATAACTTCCTCCTATGCTTGTTTCAGGGCCATTGTGGCCTGGTCTTTCTTAGATTGTGCTCAATGAAGGCAAGCTTCAGTCACATCAACTAGTCTACGTAGTTGAGCAGGCTCATCTCCCAACTCTGGTTCTTCTGAGGGCGGGGGCGCAATGGACATTGTCTGGCTCAAATAAAGGGCTTGTTGTACACCTCTTAGTTCTGCTTCAATTCTATCATACATGGCTTCTTGTTTTTCTTCGTTTCTTTGCAAAATATCTTTTGAGGCAACTCATATAGCTGAAATAATGAATTCGAAGTCGTCGACCATGAGTACATTCTGCATCTTTGGTTTATTGGATTTGGACCTCTTCCGCGATGAAGGTTTTGTGGGGGAAACCTTCCTTTTCTTAGATGGATCTGTGTCATCAGGGAGGTTCTGTGGCACTGGTACTTCACCTTGCTTATCTTCTTATTGTTCTTTTTCCTCTTTGTTCACTTTGTCATCATCTCCTCCGCTAGGTGACTTGGATGCGGTCTCTTCTGATGTGCTTTGTACTTCCTGTACATCTTGCTTATTTTTCTTCTTGTTGCTACTTGGGGAATCATACTCTCTACGAGTAACCACTAGGTTTTCAATGAGGTCCGGGTCAGACAACTCTGTGGGGTCAGCAGGGATAAGGAGTTTTGCAGGCCAGTCTTTAATGATTTCTTCTAGGTCCTCTGTAGTGAGCTTGTAGTAGTACTAAAGTTCTTCTTTTCTTTCATTGGTGCGTGCGCAGTAATATAAATAAAGTTCATATCTATGTCGAACTTCAAAAGAGGCCTAAACTTGTCTAGGTTGTTCGACGTCATACAAGGGAAGGACTCAATAACCCTCCTAAGATGCAGGTAGTAGGTATGAAATACTGCATTTGATTGCCACTGCTTTCCCATATCGCTCGAATACCAGAGTGTGGTGAGATTCGCAACGAGTGGCTCAAATGGCTCAATCTCAAGGAAGGTCGCACCTTTCGGCATCTCCGAAGCAGTAAATGTGATGAGGAACAGGAGCCAGATGAAGTGAAACTCATAGCCTTGATCCTGAGCTTCGCGAAAATCCAGTTTGAGATGGTTAACTAGGTGCTTTGCCTAGTTCATCTGTAGGCCTTCCACACATTTCCCAGTGAGGTCAACGACAAATCCCATAACTTGCATGGGTCTTTTATTCCTTACTAGCTTTCCTGTAATTAATTGGCATCCTAGGCGCACTGCACCATTCTGGATGGAGGATACCTTGTATCCTCATGTCCCCTTGTTGGCACAGGGGAAGACCTAGGGTTCAACACTCAAGAGCACACCAACAAAGCCCTAACTACTGGCCCTTTCGGCAACACCTGCGAAGCAGATGAAGTCTCACCCGAGGTAGAGGCAGGGGTGGTTGCAAGACTCAGGTGTCTGCAACTTTAGCTGGGACACAGATATGTGATTATATCCTTTACAGAGCACTTAGCATTGTTCATTCATCACTTATTCACCCTTATTGTACTTCACAGATAAGACAGAACATCACAGGACTTGCTCAGATATAAGATATTTCAGTGCTTAGCAACAACAAAACATATTAGATCCTGTAGATCAGCGCTAAGCATCCTCATACACATCAAATATACTATTCATATACATCTAGTGAATTACAAACCATAATAAAATCTATCTAATCATGGCATAACAGTTAGAAAGATAGTGAAAACATAAGGAAGCAACAACACAAAGCAAGACACACAGGTTTACATGGTTCACCCCCACCCTGGGGCTACGTCCACAAAGTCTTCTTCTTATTTATTAGCTTTTATCAATCAAGTTACAACATAGAGCTCACACTGGTACTCTGCATAGGATAGAAGATTTGCGTGCACCTCGCCAGATCCTCCTTCCCCGAGTAGATCTAGCACAGAGCCTTCTTACAATCCATGCACTCAACACTACAACACTTGCACTTAGCTCTGCAAGCCTCTTACAGTCATGCACAGAGAATTCACATTCGATCACACATATCTAATTACTAGCACTAAGCCACCGAGTCTTCTTACATTGCCTAGCTTCTTATTTATACTTTACAACATAGGCCTAAACATGGGTAAACCCATGGGCCGACATCCCTTTCCCATTACATTAACCCAAAACCCTAAAAGGGCCCCAAAATTGGGCCAAGATCCCGTGATCTCTGCTTCGCCTAACGCTCCATCTTTGACAGGGTGTCGATGTCCAAAAACGGTCAAATATGACCAAGTGTTCCTCAAAACATGGTCAAGGGCCAACAAGACCCCAACACTCAACTGTGACTCATCCCAAGTCACTCTGGTCTGATCACCTCCGCTTTGAATGTCTCGAGCTTGGCCCGAGCTACTTCGACCTGCTGCAGTGTGACAACCTCTTACTCAGTGAACTTCTGTATCATTGTGTTGTTTACTGGTCCTTCCATGCGCTGTTCTACGGTGATGAAAATTTGTTCAAGATTTGTTGCTTGGCTCTTAACTTCAGTGAACAGATGGCATGCTTTCTCTTGGAGGGGTTGAAGTCATTGAGAGACTTCCATCACTTTACTTTACAGCATGTGTACTTGTTGTTGGGTGGTGCGTTGTTCTGGAAATCGCTTCATTCTCTCGACTGGGGTCAAGGCCTTCAGCTGCGCTTGTAGCGTATCTGCATGCTTCTTTTATTCTTGGAGCTATGCTTCTAATGTCTGCAATTCTAGGTTTTTTGTGAGGTTCTATTAATTCTAGGATATTCTAGCAATCAACTACTTACATTCCAAAGCCAAGGTTTTTAATTTGTCAAGTGCGTTGTGGGCATTTGCCTCCCTTAGGTCTCTTACTTCTTGTGGAGTCTCGGGCACAGTACGAAGTTTTAGATCTGTGATGCGTTGTTGAAGTTGTTGGATTACTTCTTCAAGTTGTGCCACCTGCTGTGGGACACGTTCTTCAATTTTCACTTCAATGACTGTCACAGAGCAAAGTGCTCTATGAACTCTTTCCTATACTTCAAGTTTCTCTGCTAGCAACTGGTCCTTTCTCTGCTGTAATTGTGATTTTTCCTCCTCCCACTTCGTTTGTAAGGCAAGCTGCTCCTGTTCTTCCTTCCTCTGTTGTACTATAAGTGCGCTCTGTATCTGTGCCAAATCCTGGGTGGCTTGCATTGTGTCTTCTTGAGCTCATCGAAGGCGAGCTTCGACTTTCTCGGCAATATGGCGTAATTGGGTGGGATCATCAGTTGTTCCTGTTGTTTCAATTGTCAAGGGCGTCGTAGAAACTACTCAACTATACTGGAGTGCCTAATGCACTTCTTGAAGTTCACCCTTGTTCCGGCTAAATACCTCCTCCTCCTTCACTTCTTTCTTTTCTATGATCTCTAGTGAGGCATCAGTCAGTGCAGCGATCAAGAAATCGAAGTTGTCCCGTGTGAGGGTGGTCTTAATTGTATTCCAGGTGGCCTTAGCTTTCTTTCGGGATGAGGGCTTTGGTGGGGTATTCTTCCTTTTATTGGAGGGTTCCTCCTCCTCTCTAGGCGGAGTAACCTATCCTTTGCTTTACTCAACTTTTGTGCCACCTAGTTCTTCACCATCACCTCCTTTCACAGGTGATATCGAAGTAGTCTTCGAGGATGTGCTATGGATATCTTGAACTTCCACGTCCTTCTTAGTCTTGCATGGTCCAGGTGTATCCAGCATAGCTTCAGGGCTATCCACGTCGGACATCTCTACGGGGTCCGCTAGAACAAGGAGGTCCGCTGACCATTCCTTGGTAATCTTCTCCAAGTCTTCTTCTGTCAACTTATAGTACGACTGGAGTTGTTGTTTGTGCTCATCCACGCGCACTGTGATATAGGTAAAGTGGTGGTCTGCGCTGAATTTGATCAACGGTCTAAAGCTATGAAGTGTGTTTGGTGTGATGCGTGATGTATACTGGATTGCATTCTTAAATTTATTGTAATAATCATGGAAGATGACATTGGACTACCATTGCTTGTTCATGTCGCTGGAGTACCACAACGTACAGAACTTAGTGGCTAGTGGTTCGAAGGGTTCAATCTCCAGAAAAGTGGCACCTTCTGGTAGCTCCCAAATGATGAAACCTATGAGTATCATCAACCAACTAAATTGGAACTCATACCCTTGTTCTTGCGCTTGTCTGCAGTCAAGCTCTAGTTGATTTATAAGTTATTTTGCCCAGTTCATTTGTAGTCCCTCCGCGCACTTCCCTCCGAGGTCAACTACAAATCCGGTCACCTATGTGGGTTTGTTTTTGTGAACTAACTTCCCTACGATCATCTGGAAACCGAGGTGCACTGTTGCATTCTCGATGGAGGCTACCATGTAGCCTCACGTGCCCTTCTCTACATCGCCATATGTGTCTTTTATTTGCTGGGCGAGAGCGCGATCTGCGGTCTTTCCAGGGTAAAAATCCTGCGGGTCAGGGCCTTGCATGCTTAGCTTTGTGATCCAATTGATCACAATCGGATCCACCATGATGCGACGTTCCAACCATAAGTATCCTCCGTGGTAGCAGGACAACAACAATTTGACGCATGCATTCACTTCCTGATGCCTCCTGAAATGTGGAATCTTCATTACATTGAGGAGGGTTGACTACGCAAGGTTATGGGTCCATTGCTGAGGGAAAATATTTGGTTTCCTCCCTTTTGTGATAGTTAAGTACTTGTGCGGGGCTAGCATACTCTAAACCTTGCGATCTCCAAGGTTAAAATCGCTAAATTTCAGCACTGTGAGCTTATCCTAGTCAGCATGAACTGCTCACACCCCTTTCGAGAGGTACGCAGTGACCACAGCATAGTCGAAGTCTCTAGGTACAGTGTCTCGATTCACTGTGCCGCTTAGTGGTGGGATATACTTAGGAAAGATACTTGGGATCATCTTCACAGTGGAGAAGTCGTTTCCGAGCTTAGATCATCTTTCTGAAGGCATTCGGGATGGTCCTGCTCGAGCAGTGGAGGGGGAAGCTAGAAATGCTTCTGAGGATGATGCTTGTACACCTATAGACATTCCTCACTCTGACATGACTCTCTCAGTCATTAAGTCAATTAGAAATTCTTCAACAATTTTCTCAACAGCGTTGAGCTTGTCTGACATACAAGCTTGGGTCAGCTAGCTCAAGTGCGAAAGGAATTCAGAGACTACAGTGAATAGTATCGGTACAAGGCAATGATCTCAGGTTTCGTGCTCAAATTCTCACTTAGCAAAAAATATTCTCGGTGCATGGTGCGATGGAATAAGTAGGAAAACTTAGTAATGGTTTGCTGGCAACGGTTATGATCCTTCATTAACTCCTGTTCGACCCGTTATGGCGTGTTTCAATGGTTGGATGACGAACCCTTATTTATTTTCTACCCGTTCGGGGTGGAAGTCGAATGGATATATTGGTCCCAATGACTATATTGCTTCGTCATGGAGAAGTACTCTATGTCGTTGTTCTCATATCTCGGCGAAGTTCCAATTCTGCAATTTTTTTGTCTGCGAAGTATCCTCTAGAACCTCTTGTAACCTTACATTATTAACCCTTTTCTTTCTTAACTTTCTAGCCTTCTTCCCAGTGAGCTTCGTCTCAGTAATGCTTTTACCATTCTGATGCTTATTTTCTGTGGTCTTAGTTAGTTCGCGTTGTTGAAAGTCTTTCCTAGGGTTCCTGGATAATACTTCTTCTGTATAAAAAATAGGTAACTCAATCTTCTGCAGATCCTCTAGTGTTCTCTTAGCCTCGACATCGGAGTTGCTAGTATTAAATATCTATGATATTCTCTTCTTTTCTTCAATCAAGTGCGTGATCCTTCTGGTCATAAAGTCTTTTAACTCTTGCTTCTTCTGTTCCAAAACTGCTTCTTCCTCTTTTCGTCTGGCTTGTTCTCTATCAATCCAAGGTTTTCCTATGAGCATGGTAAACGGGGCATTGTCTTCAACAAACTAAATAATCTCAACGTCTTCCTCTGTCGAAGTTCCATTGACAGTCATAGGTATCCGGGCGAACCTTCCACATAGGTTTACTAGCTTTCCTCTGAACAAACTTGTTCCTCCTAAGGAAGGGATCATGGCAGGCTTTCCTATAGCTTCCCAAGTTCTTTCTGGCATAATGTTCACTTGTGTTTCTTCATCAAGAATACAGTCAATGTCGAAGTCCCCTATTCAATTCTTCGACTTGCTCCTTTTCTTTGAAGATCTATGATAGCCTAACATGTTGGTGATCATTCAAGGTGTCTTTCATCTGTAGCAATAACTTTTCTGATTCCTTCTGAGTTTCTAGTATTTTTGGATCTTCCTTAGGCTTTTCTTCATTCAACTTCATTCTTTCAAGAGTAGCAATCATTCTAGGGAAATCCAACACATCATGATCCAAAGATTTGCAACAACGACAACTAGGTCTTCCACCAGGGCACTCCTTAGCAAGATGTCCCAGTGTTCTGCAACTGTAATAGAGGGTTAACCCTCTCTTTCATTTAAATGTTCCCCAACTTCTTCTGTACTGCGCACCAGGATCATGGTAGCTAACTTGCACAAAACTCTTTCTAGGATCATGCATCCACTTGTTAGTCCATAAGTTCTTTCTATGCATAGGTATAACATATCTATCATTATACTTATCAAATCTATTCCTACCAACCTTTCTGTCATCTATTAATACCCTAGTTTTGAAGCTAGGACAACATCTATCAAGCATACCTAGATCCATGCTTTAGAAAAAAAAAATTTCACTTATCTTACTTCTACAGAGCACAAAGCTTTCAGATCTACAAACTTTGGACTATTCTTACCTTTATTAGAGCACAACGCTTACAGATCTTACCTCTTTTCTGCAGATCTGACTTCTTTCTTTCATAAATTTCCACTTTTACTTTTCTTAGAGCACAAAGCATTAAGATCTCGCTTCTTTTCTTCGGATCCGATCTTCCTTTCTTCAGATCTGACCTTATTCCTGGCACAAAGCTTCACAGGTCGAGTAAAAATTTGTGCACTAGGGAAACAGATCTACACACAGATCTTTCTTTTGCACAAAATTTCTTCTTCCTCAGTTCCCAGCAATCATAGTTTCAGGTCCTGGCAACAGAACCATTTTTTGGCACAAGGGAAGACCCATGGTTCAACGCTCAAGAGTGCACCAACAAATCCCTAACTACTGACCCTTTTGGCAACACCTGTGAAGTAGATGAAGTCTCACCCAAGGTAGAGCCAGGGGTGGTTGCAAGACTCAGGTGACTGCAACCTTAGCTGGGACATAGATATGTGATTATATCCTTTACAGAGCACTTAACATCGTTCATTCATCACTTATTCGCCCTTATTGTACTTCACAGATAAGACAAAACATTGCAGGACTTTCTCAGATATAAGATATTTCAGTGTTTAGCAACAACAAAACATATTAGATCCTATATATCAGCACTAAGCATCCTCATACACATCAGATATACTATTCATATACATCTAGTGAATTACAAACCATAAGCAAATCTATCTAATCATGGCACAACACTTAGCAAGATAGTGAAAACACAAGGAAGCAACAACACAAAGCATGACACACAGGTTTACGTGGTTCACCCCCACCCTAGGGCTACATCCACAAAGTCTTCTTCTTCTTTATTAGTTTTGATCAGTCAGGTTACAACACAGAGCTCACACTGGTACTCCGCATAGGACAGGAGATCTGCGTGCACCTCGCCAGATCCTCCTTCCTCGACTAGATCTAGCACAGAGCCTTCTTACAATCTGTGCACTCAGCTCTACAAGCCTCTTACAATCATGCACAGAGCATTCACATTCAATCACACAGATATAATTACTAGCACTAAGCCATCAACTCTTCTTACATTTCCTAGCTTCTTATTTATACTTTACAACATAGGCCTAAACATGGGTAAACCCATGAGCCGACATCCCTTTCCCATTACATTAACCCAAAACCCTAAAAGGGCCCCAAAAGTGGGCCAAGATCCTGTGATCTCTGCTTCGCCTGGAGCTCTATCTTTGACAGGGTGTCGATGTCCAAAAACGGTCAAATATGACCAAGTGTTCTTCAAAACTTGGTCAAGGGCCAACACCCCTTCTCAACATTGTCGTATGTTTCTTTAATCATCTATGCTAAGGCGTGGTCTGCATCTTTTCCTGGATAGAATTCTTGTGGGTCTGGTCCCTGTATGCTCAGTTCAGTGATCTTATGGATCAACTTTAGATAGACAGTGATACGTTTGTCCAACCACAGATAGCCACTGTGGAAGCATGACAGTAGGAGCTTAACGCAGGTGTTAACCTCTTGGTGCCTTCCAAAATGTAGAACCTTCATTACATTCAAAAGGGTAGACTGCGCAAGGTTCATGGTCCACAACTGAGGGATGATTTTCATATTCTTTCCCTTCGTCTTGGTCAAATATTTGTGAGGTGCGAGCATGCCATAGCTCTTACGGTCTCCCAAGTTATAGTCACTAATCTTCAAGGTTGGAATCCTCTCTAGTTGTGGTCTGATTGTGTGTATCCCCTTCAGGATATACACAGTGATGACGGTGTAGTCGAATTCCCTTGGGACACTATCGCGACTCACTACACCAGCCAGGGGTGGGATGTACTCGGGTAGGATGGACGGTAATAACTTCACATTCACCAAGTCATATCTATGCTTGGTTCTTTTCTCAGTCGTAGCTCGGGATGGGCTGGATCTGCAAGCATTTGACGGGGAGGCTTGCACTCCTCTCGTCGTTGAAGCTTGTATGCTCATAGACATTACCTTTTTAGTCATGAGGTCGATGAGTATCTCCTTCATAGACTCTTCGACTGCGCTAAGTTCTTCATACATACACGCTCGTGGATGACTATCTCGGGTTGAAGAGAAGCTACTCAATGCAACGGGATAGATGGCGATAGCTCGATGATTATTGTATTAAATCAACAAATCAGTAAGCTTAGGTAATCATGGGTGGAAAAAGTGTTCTCGGTGCAAGGCTCGATGGAATAAGTAGACAACTAGGTAACAGATCTTTCCAACGACAAAGAAGCCTTCATGAATGTAATTATGTCCATTACGGCGCGGTCCCAACAGTCTGATGGCGAAATTTCTAGCCATAACTATTGTTCTAACCATTCGGGTCGTCGGGTTAACAGTTATAATGTCTCCAACGGTCATATTGCTTCACCATGGCAAAGTTCCATGCTGTGTTGTACTGGTATCCCGACGAAGTTCAGATTCTGGAATCCTTCCTTCTGCACAGTTCCTTCTGGAACTTTCTGTAACTTTTTTATCTTTGATTTCTTCTTATTGAGATTTCTATCCTTCTTCCCGGTGATCTTCGTCTCGATATTCCTCTTTCCATTCTGATTATGATCTTCTCTGGGCATAGTAACTTCACACTGTTGATGGTCTTTACTAGGGTTCAAGGGAAATACTTCTTCTCTGTCTGATGTAGGTGCTCTACTCTCTTGTACAGATAGGTGTCTCAAGTCCTCATGTCTCCTTTCAACTTCGACATCCAAGTTTCTAGTTCTGAATAACTTCAACATGTTCTCATGTTCTTCAATCAACTATGCGATCCCCCTAGCCATGAAATCTTTTAATTCTTGCTTCTTCTGCTCTAAGACTTCCTCTTCTTTTCTTTTGGTTTGATCCTTTTCGATCCAAGGTTTTCCTAGTAACATAGAAAATGGGGCGTTGTTCTCAATAAATTTAACGACCTCAAAATCTTCTTCTGTTGAGGTTCCATGAGCACTCATAGATATTTGGGTAAGTCTTCCACATAGGGTTATCAAATTTCCTCTAAATAATCCTATTCCTCCCAAAGAAGGAATGATAACAGGCTTTCCTAAAATTTCCCAAGTTCTTTCTGTCATGATATTCACCTTTGTTTCCTCATCCAGAATGCAGTCAATGTCAAAATCTCCTATTCTTGTTTCTATGCATTCTTTTTCTTTGAAGATCTTTGGTAAGTTGATGTTTCATGTGATCATTCAGGGTTTCTTTCATTTGCAATAGTACAGTTTTTTATTCTTTCTGGGGTTTTGCCATGATCTTAGTTTCTTGACCTTCCTAAGTGTTTTCTTGTCTCATATTCATTCTTTCAACCTTAGCAATCATTCTAGGGAAATATAGAACTTCATGATCCATAGCTTTACAACAAAGACAATTGGGTCTTCTACCAGGGCATTCCTTAGAAATATGTCTCAGTCTTCTGCAACTATAACAAAGAGTTAATCATCTCTTTCTCTTAAATGATCCCCATCCTTTCTTGTACTGTGCACTAGGATCATGGTAGCTAACCTGCAAAAAATT
This sequence comes from Picea engelmannii, assembly GCA_009831015.1. Classification (NCBI taxonomy): domain Eukaryota; kingdom Viridiplantae; phylum Streptophyta; class Pinopsida; order Pinales; family Pinaceae; genus Picea; species Picea engelmannii. Next base: position 685,364 of record ML781379.1, on the reverse strand, counting down.
CTTTCTAGGATCCTGCATCCATTTGTTAGTCCAAACATTCTTTCTATGCGTAGGAATAACATATCTTTCACTATTCTTATCAGATCTACTCATATCAAATCTTCTTTCTTCTAGATGTGCCCTAGTTTTCAAGCTAAGAATTTTTTTATCAAATGTACCTAGATCCATATTTTTGAAACAAGAATTTCTACTTATCTTACCTTTTAAATCAAAATTTCTCACTATTCTTACCTTTCTCAGAGCACAAAGCTTCAAGATATTACCCCTTTTCTTCATATCAGACTTCTCTTCTTAGCACAGATCTTCAAAATCCAAGTAGAGTACTATGCACCAGGGCAATAGATCTACGCACACTTCACAATCCAAGTAGAGTACTGCGCACCAGGGAAACAGATCTACGCACAGAGCTTTCATAGTTTCAGGTCAGATTTTCGCACAGAGCTTCTTCTTCCTCAGTTCCCAGCAATCACAGTTTTAGGTCCTGACAACGGAACCATTTGTTGGCACATGGGCAGAACCGAGGTTCAACGCTACAAAAGTGCACCAACAAAACCCTAACTACAGGCCCTTTCGACAACACCTGCAAAGTAGATGAAGTCTCACCCGAGGTAGAGGCAGGGGTGGTTGCAGGACTCAGATGTATGTAACCTTAGCTAGGACACAGATATGTGATTGTAACACCTTAACAGAGCACTTAGTAATTGCAGTTCGTTAATATTCAACCTTAGTTCATAGTGCAGCTAAACCCTAACAACAGACCAGTGCATCATTCACACAGATCCAATGGATTCAAGCACTAAGCATACCAACAGAGATCAGATCTAGCATTCGTTGAACACATTATTCAACACTAAGCTATCAGATTCATCTATCATATAACAACGCACCAAGAATTGAATCACATAAACAAGAGAGAAATCATAAAGCACAAAGAATTCATAACACATGATATGCGTGGTTCACCCCCTCCCTAGGGCTACGTCCACCAACTCTTCATCTTCTTTATTATCTTCTTTCAATCTTCTTACATGCACAAAGCCTCCAAATCAACTCCGCAGAGGAAAGGAGATCTGTGGACCTCGCCAGATCCTCCTTCCCCGAGTAGATCTAGGCACAGAGCCTTACACAGTCTTTTACAGTCGCTTACACTTAGCCTTGCAAGTCTCACACAGTGCGTACAAAGGCAAAGTACACAGATCTACTTTTGCACTTAGCAGCAATGGCTCACACTGACTAGTCACTATTTATTAAATCGCCTAGAATTCTATTTATTCATTACAAAATAGGCCTAAGCATGGGTAAACCCATGGGCCGACATCCCCATACCCATTACATAAGCTTAAAACTAAAAAATCCCTAAAAAGGAGGCGAGATCCTGTGATCTCTGCTTCGACTTGCGCTCCGCCTTCGATAGTCTGTCGAAGTCCCAAAATGGTCAAAAATGACCAAGGGTTCTCAAAACTTGGTCAAGGGACAACAACTTCCCAACACTATGCCACATATATCAAGTGGTACAACATCCAAATCAACTTCATCAACCAATTTTGAAGCAATAACAAATCTTATCCTACATTGTTTGGTGACATTAAATTTTTCTTTGTCGCATACCCAACCGAGAGGATAAGGTTTCAGATGTGGTTTTGTTTCAAGACCCATTTTCTTGACAAGTTCTTCAGATATTAAGTTTACTTGGGAACCCGGATCAAATAATGTATCTATCTTAGTATGCTTAGATACAACCCTTATGTGAAATAACTCATTCCTCTTTCGTTCATCAACATGAGATTCATCATTGGAACTAGAACTAGCATGAAGAGATTCTTTACCTTGTACTCCAACTGCTATGATCTTTCCTTCATCTCGTGAATTGGAACCAAGATCTTGTTATACTATAGAAATGGTCTTTTTCTTCCCCTTTCCACCGAACTGTTTCAGGTTTTTTTCCGGGTGCAGTTTCCAACAATGTTCTTTATCGTGACCACTCTTCTTGAAATGGGTGCAAGATGGTTTTCCTCCTTCTCTCATCACTGTAGCAGTCTTCTTTTCCTTCCTTTTAAACTTCTTAAAATTCTTTTGTGGGAAATTGGAAGGTTTGTTTGTGGGGTCTTCATGAACATGTTTCCCCTTGTTCTCTAGGTGATTGGTTGGCACACAAACTTTGTCTAGACTAGTGGGGTTAAACAAAAGCAAAGTATGTTGAATATAACTGTGAAGTGCGCCAATATACTTCATTACAGTCTCATAAGAATCTAAAGGAACATTCAATGAAAGAAATTTCTTCCTAAATTATTCTGTGAAACTTTGTACAATTTGTCCTTTACTTTGCCTTAAGGATTGCCATTCCATCATTGCTTTATGTAAATACCCTAATGGATAAAATTTCTTCCTGATCAATGATTTAAATTCCGACCATGAGGAAAGAAGCTTACCACACTTACTTCCGTCATGAAGCTTGCTCTCCCACCATACGAGAGCAGTGCCTTCCAACAGAAGAGAAGCCAGTTGAATTTTAACTTCCTCTTCATCAATATGTTGGACATGGAAATATAGTTCAACCTATCGGATCCAATTGTGTAACTTTTCAGGATTATCATCTCCATTAAACATAGGTAAGGAAAATTTTACATCAAGCTTTAATAATGGTTTCTTAAAAGAGGCCTTATGGCTAGAATGATGAGAATGATGAGAATGCTCAGAGGAAGAGGAACTAGAACTTGAAGGTGAATATGGAGGCTTAGTAGGATCTCCTCCAACCCCTTGGTTTACCAAAGCATCATCATCTGCATGTGCTTCCTTTTTCTTCCCTTTATTCTTCATCCTCTTCTCATAATCTCTATACATTTGCTCGACCATTTCTGACATGCGATAAAATACCATGTGGATTTTTTCTCCTTCTCATCACGCTTGTCCTCTTATGCCATTTTCTTCCTTCTGGATACACGACCAACTTCGGGATTGAAAGTATTTAAAGTTTCTTCACCCTGCTTATGCTTGTCCCTAGTAAGAATTCACACTCAACAATTCAAGTCAAAGATGATTGCTCTGATACCAACATGATCCAAGATATTTTCATCATGACTTATAAAGAATTGCATTAAATGAACATAAATTAAAGTGCACCATTAAAGAAGGGAAATTTAGAAATGAAGAGACATAAGCATCGTATCTGAATACAAAAACTTGATAACGAATTTCATACCTGGTGGACTACATCTCCGGGTCTTGCTCTCAAATGGGTAGGCTCTTTTATTAACTCAGTAAGAGAATTTGGCAATTACATGAATGTATCTCATTCTGAAATCAAGATGCATAAATAATGCTCAGATCAGAAAACAAACATCACCATTGGTTTCATGACATTGAATTACCCAAAAATGGTTGTCTCCACTCTCTGATTTGACTTTGGCACTCCCAGGCCCATAGGAAATCATGTCTTAGTTTTTGTGCCCTTTGCAAAAACAATAATGATAGCATCCACCTCAAAGTTCATGTTGGATCGTACAGTATGATTGCACTCCCTTTTTCCCCCTCAGACTTTAGTTGAAATGGGTTCTTAATTATTAAGCGGGGTGGATATGCCAAGGCACAACCCTTGGCATGTTGGTTAGAGCAGATTTTAAAGCATTAGTCCTGGTGGAGTTTCCGAGGTCGAACCCGCCAGAATCCATTTTTGGCAGTGGTTATAATATGTTTAGCCATGGTTTAAACCTGTCGCTAAGTTTAGCGGTCTGACTATTAATGCCACCAACGATTACATATATTTGGCATGGTCTTCCAGATTTGGCGGACATGCCAATTCTTTTTTAAAACAAAATTTGTTCATGGGCTAACATTGGGCATTCTCGAGATGCCACATGCTTCCCTCTGGTTGGGCCACATGGCACCTTCTAATTCGCCTGCTCACATGTTGATGTGCCTCACCCAGTCACCGTCGTACTAACATGTGGCACTTCCTGGGTGGTGCCATGTGGCATCTCCTGGGAGTGCCACATGGCACTTTCCTATTGGTCCATATGGACCCCTAAAAAGTCCACTGGTGGGTGACATGTGGCAGCCTTTGCTACTGTGACATGGAATTTTGACATCATCATCAGTATGATGAAGTCACCCTACCATGTCAGCTGCTGATGTCAGCAGTATGGACGTTGATGTGTCCCCTACTGATTGGTCCTAGTTGACCACATCTTTGACTGCGAATATCTTTCAAATCATAACTCTTTTTGATGAGTCGTTTGCGTCGTTAGAAATCTTGTGATGCGCTCTTCGTGATCATGTCATTTTCACTGAGTTTTGGAAACTTTGAATTTTTTCCCTTTCTTTATTTGTTGGAGCCATTCTGATTGTTTTGCACTGCCTCTGTGAGTTCTTAGTTATTCTTAGCCTTCTCTAGATCCTTTTTGGATTAGGGATTTATACTCCAAAACTGGGTTATTTAAAATATAATTCAGAACTGGGCCTCAGAGAGCTTGTTTGGTGGTGGAGAAAACTTTGGAAGATCCAAATCCTTTCAAAATCAAGATTTCTTATGTGGAATGTCCTACACAATAAATTCCCAACTTGGGATAATATTCATAAGAGAAATTTCTTTGGCCCTGGTTGGTGCACTCTTTGCAAATCTGAAGGAGAGAATTCTTTACATCTCTTCCTTAAGTATAGTTTCATCACCAAAGTATGGACCAAAGTCTCCAAATTGATAGATTTGCATTGTGTTTGGGAGGGACGGGACTTGGAACACTCTTGGTATTCTTGGTGGAAAACCAGAGCTTACAAACGTTTAAGAGCACTCTCATTATTGGTCATCTTGGGTGTTTGGCTCGCTCGAAATTATATCATCTTAAAAGGAGTCCCTTCATCCCCAGATTTCACAACAACCAAAAGTGTAGATCTTATGTCCTCCTTTCCCTCGCAGAACCCAAGACACACTTCTAAAAAACCATAGGAGGTAGAGATCGACAAATCTTCCCCCTGGGATTCTTCGACGGAGCTTCAAAACTAAATCAATGTGGAGGAGGAGGCCTTCTCTTTCTTTCATATTCACACTACTATGCTCTAACCTTTGGTTTTGGGACAAGAACAAACAATTTTGCAAAACTTATGAGCCTTAAACTACTCATTTCCGTCGCCATTGAAAAGGGTTGTCCCTCTTTAAAAGTTTTTGGGGACTCTTTAAATTTCATAAAGTGGATAAAAGGCACACAAAGATGTTTAAACACAAGACTAGTTGCATTAGTGGAAGACATTTCTCGATTAGAGACTTCCTTTGACACATTTGTTTGTCAACACGTGTATAGGGAAAATAATAAAGAAGCAGACCGATGGTCGAAAGAGGGGATTCATTTGACTATGGTCCAATGGAAAGTAACCGAATATCAAAATGAACAAGCATATGAATACATGCATCAACCTTTTTTGGATTGACCTCATATAGTATCAAAAGTTTTTTTTTTATCATTTTTGCAATGAAAACACTTGCAAAAAATAGCCATTTATGGGGACCAGACAAAGCTTCATACAGTAGCACTTGTGCACAGAAAATCTCAAAAGGAATAGAAGCCTTTTTAGAAGACACTAAATGCAGAAACGTACATAAACTACAATAATAGCAATAAGCTATAGACTCAAATGCAGCAAAATACACCAAGAGGTGTATATACATAATGTAATTGTGTTCTCAATGACGAAATAAAATTACACTTTTTTTCTTTGGAAAATAAAATTAAATAAATAAATGAGAATTGAATAATTAATAATTAAGGTAATAATGATGAGGAGGTAAGATGAATTCGTTGACTTATGTTGAATTGTTGCATTCCTCAATGGTTGTGTTGCATTGTGATGCCCATCAAGGGTTGTGTGACATTGTGATGTTCCCCAAGTGTTATGTTGCATTTTTATGTTCCCCAATGATTATGTCACATTGATACATACATCTTCATTGAATTATGTCGAGTTGCATTGTTCCTCAATGATTACGCCATATTGTGATGTTCATCAATGGTCATGTCACCTTATGACATTCCTTAAGGGTTATGTTTCAATGTGATGTTCCTGAATGGTCATGATGCATTGTGATATTCATATTAATCTTCTTATATGGAATTGCTACATTCCTTAATGGTCATGTCACGTTGTGACATTCATAAAGGGTTATGTCACGTTTGTGATGTTCCATAATGGTCATGTCACATTGTGGCGCTCATCTTGGTGGACATATGTCATATTGTAATGTTTTAAGGGGTTTTGTTGCATTATGAAATTCATGAATGAATATGTTGGATTGCAATGCTCCTCAATGATTTTGTAGCATTGTGACATTCTTCTTGGTTTACTTATGTCAAATTGTTATGTTCCTCAATGGTTATGTCAAAATGCAATGTTCCTCAAGGGTTAGATTAGATTGTGATGTTTCTCAATGGTTATTTCATATTACAATGTTTATCATGCTTGACTTATGTTAACAATGATTGTCTTTAGTTGGCCATAGTTCACTATGGTTGAATTTGGTATATTATGGTTGACCACGGTTGACTATGTTTGATTATGGTATACGGTGGTTAACTTTGGTCAAATATGATTGACTTTGGTAGACCATGGTTGGGTGGGTTGACTATGGATAACTATTATTTACCATGGGCAACTATGGTTGACTATGGACATGTTGCAATTAGTTTGACTTATGTCGAATTACTACATTTCTCAATGGTTGTGTTGCATTTTTACATCCATCAAGGGTTATGTTTCATTATGATGATAGTTAAGGGTTATGTTTGATTACAACATTCCCTGATTCCTATGTCACATTATGCCATTTTGATTCATTGACTTATGTCGAATTGCGATGTTCCTCATTGGTTTGGTTACATTGCGATGTTCCCCAAGGGTTATGTCATATTCTTGTGACATTCGTGAAGGGTTATGTTAAGGGTTATGTTCATTTGCAATGTTTCTAAATCATTATGATACATTTTGATATACATGTGGTTGGTCGACTTATGTGGAATTTATATGTTCCTCTTCAATTATTTTGCATTATGATGTTCATCAAGGGTTATATCACATTTTTTACGTTGCTTAATGTTTATGTCACATTGTGTTGGACTTCTATCCAATTTCAATGTTCCTTAAGGGCTATGTCCATTGCAATGTCTGAGAAGGGATATGTTGGATAACGATATTCCTCAATGGTTGTGGCATTGTGGCATTCATATTCATTGACTTATGTCAAATTACTACATTCCTCAATGGCTATGTCATAGTGTGATGTTTCTCAAGGGTTACATTGGAATGTGACATTACTCAATGGAATTTTTGTATTGTGACATGTCTCATGGTTGATTTATGTTGAATTGCTACGTACCTCAATGTTTATATCACATTTGAATTTTCATCAAGGGTTTTGTTGTAATGCGACATTAATCATGGTTTACTTATGTTGAATTGCTATATTCCTCAATGATTATGTTGCATTTCAATTTTCAGATTCAAAGGTTTTTTCATATTGTGACATTCATCATGGTTACATACAATTCATACAATTTTCGTAATGTGACATTCATCAATGATTACATACAATTCCTACAATTGATAAAATACACATTACAACACTTTACACTTGATAATGTAAAATATATAAGTATTTGAATTTGATATTTAATTTCAATTTTAAATAAAGGCTAATACCTATACAATTGATAGATTTTAAAACTAAAATAATACCTATACAATTGATAGATTTTAAAACTAAAATAAAAAATTATTTTTAATAAATACTTATATGTATTACAAGAAATATTTTTTTTATAAAATATATCAATTTTCATCTATCATATCAATTTATTTAAAAACCATATAAATCTATTCAACATTATTAATTTTTTCAACAACTATATTCTTTATAATATATATGATCTATTCAACATTATTAATTTTTTCAACAACTATATTTTTGACTAAACTATTGGGAAATCATGGAATAAACCATTTTGCAGAATAAAGATACTATTAAAAAAAACGTGAGATCAAAATTTAAGGAAAAAATGTGGTGTGATAAAGAGTTAGAGGAAAAAAGAAAATTAAGGTATTATAAAGATGTAATCAACCCTAATCTAGAAGATCAAAATTATCTATTTGTTTTGCTGTAAATAAAAAAATAAGCATTGCTAAGATAAGAACAAATTCTCACGAGCTCCATAGTGAAACTGAGAGTTGGTCAATTCCTAAAACACCATGGGATGAAAGAGTGTGTCACCTTTGTGACACTAAGAAGGTTGAAGATGAAAAACACTTTCTCTTAGATTGTCGAGCCTATACCCATATTAGATCTCATTTTCAAAATATTGATCACACT
>ML781379.1:592773-638774 GCA_009831015.1 Picea engelmannii | reverse complement strand
AATATTCTTTATAGAGCCAAGCATAGTATCTCAAACATTGTTTATTGAAAATTTAATTATACCAAAAATATTGGAAACATATTAGGTTAGGGTTAGCAACTTCACAATGTGAAAATTTAATTATACCAAAAATATTGGAAACATATTATGTTAGGGTTAGCATCTTCACAATTATGAATCCTAAAGTTATAGGAATGGTCTATCCAAATGTCAATAATCTATATTTATAGATGTATCATATTATAGGAATGGTCTATCCAAATGTCAATAATCTATATTGATAATGTATCAATAATCTATAATGTATCATATTGATGAATAATATGCAATCCAGGTTTATCAATTTTCCCATCCATTTGGGTATTTCAACAGTGGTGTCAGAGAACCTTGTTGCTAGGGCCTGAAATCAACTATGATAGTTGTCCATAATATATGAGTGTGGCCAAGAATGCCTCATTCCCTTGAGCGTTTCACTTGTAGAAACATCTATGTGGCATCCTCTGCTTGCCAATTTGTCATGGGCGCACATTCTCGACCTGTGTCTGCTAGTCGGTGCTGCTCCGCTTGCTAGTGTTTTCATCTATCTTCCTTCCTTCCTCTTCCTTATTCATTCTTGTTCAGGTGTTAGGGTTTGGAGCGTTACTCTCCTCGGTGCAGTTCCACCTCTCTTCACCCATGTGGTGTTCTATCCAACCATAACCCTAATATGCTCTATCGACTCTGGAGATTTCTTCGCCAACATTAACCCAAGTGTTTCTTCTCATTCAAATATCATTTGATTTGATATTTGAGCCATGGAATTGTGAATTATGCTTAATTTCTTTGGAGTGTTGATCGAGCAATCGTTATTACAGTGTTGCATGGCTGGTCCGGTCTGAAAATACGGCTTACACAGATTTTGATTCTACGTTCGGTATCAGCTTGCATGCAGACTAGAGAGACTGTTGCCTCCACTGTGCTTACAAACAAAATTTATGTCGACATGAGACATTTTGAAATTCATTAGCAAACTTGCAATAACAGGATTCTTCCAAATTAATTTAAGTTACCTGATTGGAAGCCTATTATCAGTGTTAATGAAGTGAAGAAAGGGGACCGAGTGAATAAACAAAATTACAGAGGCCGACTATTTGATTACACGTGAAGTCAAGTATCCACGATAACCTATGCTTAGCTGGTGGGACTCGAACCAACAATCGACAGAGATGGTAAGGGTGTGAAAGGAGGGAAAGGCAGTGAAAGTGGAGATTCCAACATCTACAAAATTGTAAGAGACGAACCATTGAATGGAAGACCAACCAACGCGTGGGTAGAGTGTAAAGGACGGGATTAAATTGATCATAACGAGCCGAAGTAGCTTGTTGTAGGATTCTTCATTTCTCTTTATTCATATTTTGATTTAGTAAGAAAGAGATGCTAATTGTTGTCCCTCTCTAGTTCGATTTTCATCCAATCGTGAAGAAACACCTACATGCTTAAAATATTTACTTATATTCTTTGCGAACCTCAATATAGGATTTGGTGGTTGATTTCTAAGCATCTCTATCATTCATTTAATAAGGTCATATTCTGAGGCTCTCGGAAAGAGGGGCAATCCTAAGAATAGCTCTGCAACAATACAACCAAAGGACCACATATCAATGGCAGTTGTATATGGATGCCCAAGAAGAACTTCTGGAGATATATAAAAATGGCTCTGATATCACGATGATATCCATTCGAGTGTATTCCAATAGTTCTTGGACCATTCATTTGATAGCATGGGAATGGATGTGATCTTTCTAGTTTCCTACCACAATCATTAAAGTTTTCATGTTGATAGCATGGGAATGGATGTGATGTTTCTAGTTCCTTACCACAATCATTAAAGTTTTCATGTGAGTTGTATCAAGGTAACTTGTAAATACGTTTCTTTGTAAGTTTACTTTTACATTGTTAAAATCAAGATTGAATTAGGTTTATTTTTAAAGTCACACTTTTCATTTTTTGAGTTTTCATTATAAAGTCTAGGTGGAGTTGGAAGAATTCTCTAAAGTTTGATTCTTTCTTTAAAATGACTCAAGTTGAGGAACTGCTGAACACTCTAATCCTCTCTTATATGGACAATACAATCACCACTCACAAAGCAACTATGTAGTCTATTATAACATGCTTGCAAGTTTTGCTAACCAAAGTAGCATTGTTGCAAACTCAGGCTCAACTTATTCATGATGCACTTGAATGAAAAAATCTTTGATTAGTCCTTGTTCATAACATCCCTCTTCTTGAAGATGATGATCTGGATCAACAACCAGTATAGAAACAACTCGATGATTCAGCTTTAGATATGTTGGGAAGAAATCAGGCGCAACATGCACAAAATAAATATCGGATATGAAAAGGAAGTGACTTTTCATATTCCATATTATACCAAGTTGATCCAGTTCTAGAGTGTTGGGTTGCTACAAGAAATTTCATATTCACCTACTCCAGTTCAAAAGCAAATTATGAAATTCCAACATTGTCAGTGAGTTGGACACATGGAATATCAATGTTTTGATCTTCATCCCTGTGAGCATTGTGGAAATCATAATCATCTTTGAGATAGATGTTCCAAATGAAAAAAAATATGCAAGAGTAAAGAACCACTATGGATAGATCCCTTCTTGGTTATGGTCATCAACAATCAAGAAGATATCTTAGTCATACTATAGAATTCATTCTTGAGTATCGATGCATTTTGCAGTGAAAGGATTTTCATATTCTCACCTTTTACTGACAGGGGGGGACAACATCAACGATTGATAGTCATGATTCAAGTTTCAAAGTCTTATCAATCGAGCAGTAACAAGCAAGTGTGACAAGAGAGTGTGATTCAATTTGTAGTCACCTAAAACCACCACTTAGTAGAATACTTACAGCTTTTGCTAGACAATGATTCATGGTTTTCCTTAAACCTCCACTTAGTAGAAGACATCATCTTTTTCTAGACAATAGTTTATGGTCATATTTAAACCAACATTTGAGAGAACTTCCAATTATCAGAAGACATCAACTTCAACTTCTAGCTAACTTAGGAAATGTTTCGGAATCCATTGAGCCTAGAGCCAAGTTCCAGAGTTTGTGGTCATTCGTAAACCTCCAGATTGGTTTGTGGTCTTCCTTAAACCACTACCACCATTTAGTAGAAGACATCAACTTCTACTAGCCATTTGGTTCTGGTCATCCCAAAACATGTTGGCACATTTAATTATATTGAGAAGGAGGGTAAATCGATATAAGTATACTTTTTATTATTTCAATATTTATCAATGTGTTACTTCACCAACTATAACCATTAATGATAAACACAAACACACAAAAATATAATCCACAATACATAGAGATTTAATGTGGAAACCCAAATGGGAGAAAACCAAAAACCAAATCTTTTATAAAATCATGTAGGCACCTACCTACAGTCACAATGTTTGCAGGAATCAACCTGCAGGAGACACCAATCCCCTTAGTTGAGAACCAACTCAGAAATTTCTATAGGAACCAACTTACAACTGCAATATTTTCATACACCAACCTGCATGAGACACCAATCCCCTTAGTTGATCACCAACTCAACACTGACTATAGGCACCAACCTACAGTTGCAATATTTGTAGGAACCAACCTACAGTTGCAATATTTGCAGGCACCAACCTGCAAGAGACACCAATCTCCCTAGTTGAGCACCAACTCAACAATATGTAGGCACCAATCTACTGGAGACACCAATCTCCTCAATCTGTCAAGAATGTCAAATCTTCTCTTTCCTTCAAGCCTTCACTTGCATAAAATTGTTGCTTTGTTTATGTTGTCACAAAACATTCCTTTAGTTCACAATCTGCTTGATTTCAAAAATTCCTTAGACCTTGCACCTCCTAGCCACTCTTGGAAAATTACATTATATTCCTTTCATTCTCTTGCATCCTCGAACCTTAGATCCTTAGAGATTATCTACACACGATCCACACTTACTCTCCCTTTTTTTCACACTTTTTAAAATAGATTCAGGCAATGATATTTATATAGTCCATACTTCCATGGATTTGTCCACATAAAAGATATGTCTATGGGGTCTGCTCCAAATCTCCTCAAAACCAGGGCTATCAAAAATCCTTTCTTTGTTCACGTCACAAATCTTGACCCTCAACATTTGTCCAATCTAACCTTGATTTGATCTCGTTCATCAATCTATTCTTTGTCTAATACAACACGAAAATGACCTCATTGCTCAACATCTGTTGGATCTAGTTCCTAATCAATTCACATTCGTTGATATATTCTTATCATATCAATACCACCAGGTCTTGAAACACACATCATATCACTCAATACTCAAGAATCGTCATATCTTCCTTTGAATTTAATCTAGACCATTGGTTTGTTTACTATCCACCAAAATAGACCATGCAACCACAATGCATAGTCGTTGTCTGATTATCTTCTCAATTAAATCTTATTCATTGATATCATTCACCGACCATTAGCAAATGCAGCATAACTTCAACACTCAGCGACCATCTGATCTGGACTCTAATTCAATCTCAGTCGTCAATATGTCAACTTGATGTCTTACTTCATCATTTCTTCTATACATACTTCTGCGGCCTCCAAAATACTCCCTCATGTTTAGCTGCACTTATTTTTCACCCGTACTTAGAAAATTTTCAAACATTTCACCATGGGTCTAAGGCATTTTCATTCAAATTTGCGTGGCCTCCAAAATACACCTTTATGTTCCGTTGCACTTATTTTGCACCCATACTTAGAAACTTTTCAAGCACTTCACCACGCTCCGCGAGACATCATGATACTTCTCAGTCATGTTCATCGACCCACCATACTTCATTAACTTCGTGATGCCTTGATACTTAGTCAATTTTCAAAATCTCACTATTGGTCCGCAAGTTCGTGCTCATTTCATTATATTAATACTTAGTCAAATTTTCAAAATCTCATTGTGGGCTACATTAACTTTATGATTCTTCTATACATACACCTGAATCTGATTGTTTCGATCCATTGTGTTGATGTTGCAGATTAGGTGGATGTTTGGTATCTATTATATTCTTTTCATGTGTGTGTGTGGGCATGTCAGATTCAACTACTATGTCTGACGATCCCTCTAGTAGTGTTCTTTGTGTCATGTGTGCCAGGGTTCAGGGCAGCGCCCCGAAATTTTTTTGGGGGGCGGTATTTGCTATTTTTAGTAGATTTTGCGATTTTTAGCGGTTTTCTAAATTTATCCTAGATTAAGGGATTAGGGTTTTGGTATCTACGGAATACTTATAAACATTGTATATATATTGTATGGTGAATGGTGAAATTAATACAATGAAGAGTTGAAAGGTTTTGTCCCGGTTTAGGGTTTCCGGTATAAATCTTTGTGTACTATGTGTATGAGCCATTGATTAATTTCTATTTTGATTAAGAATATTCCACATGGACTTATTCCACATGTACATTGGATGACATGGCATCGATACGTGTCCTGACATGTGGCACTACGCATGGCATTTGTAGAGATCCTTGTTATGGCATTGATGTGGACTCCTTCTAATGTAGCACTCATCTTACTGGAAACATGGTGTTGATGTGGCATCTGATCTCTCCCACCGGGTATCGGGCCATAATCCTTTGATCTTAGCCATTGATCTATGATGATCAATGGTCAGGATTTATCCAGTTCCAGGTCCACAATTTTCCAAGAAAAAAGTTAACGCTTTGTGTAGGGTTTCGTAGCTCTTCTGCTTGCATTCAAACTTTCTAACCTCTTGTTTTGATTATAATCCCTTTGTAGTTGTTTTTCTTCATGAATGTGGGATATATCAATTTCATCAATTCTTCAATCGAGACACCGAGATCTTTCTTTTCCAAGCTCATCTAGCGCATGCCTGAGATTACAATGTTCCCTCGGACTTAAAATATGGCTCCTCCATTATTTTTCATAACTGCAATGGGATTCATCCAGCTTTTCGTCACTCAACTTCTTGTATTCTTATGTAGCCTCGAATCTATTTCATGCACAATCACTTTGCCTTCAAGGTAAACACAAAACTCTTGCAGAAAATCAACAATGCATAGTCATCTTCATGCATAGAGGCTCATGAATGCACAGGGGCATCCTTTATCTGGTTTGATTCACAAGATGAGACACCTCCTTGAAAACTAAACATACAGAATCTCATCAATTCACAAAGACATACATAATCTCCACCTATCATTGACAATAGTTAGTCTTCCCCTACTTGTGACATCGATGACTTTCATGATTGTCACAGTCATGTCTTACTTTGACATCAATGACAACACAATTTCCAACAAAACCACCAGATTCATAGAGCGCATTCATCCATTTCTATATATCCACTTCAAGATTTTAGCTACACACTTCTAGATTTTAGATCTCTTCTTGGACTCACATACACCCCTTCATATTAAAGGGGGGAGTGTTGGAAATGTAATATGTTATGGTTACAAACTTGAAGGAATGGGAATAGTCAATTTATAGGAACAATATCGAGATTCCAAGAGACATATTGGAATACAAATACAAATGTCAATATCATGTATTTATAGATGTATAATATTGATGAATAATATACAATCCATGCTTATCCATTTGCACATTCCAACAAAAAAAATCATTTTCAAATTTAAGAAATCTTTTATTTTTTAAAATTTAGAAAATGATATTTTTTTAAGCTAAAAATATACTATCTGTTATATACAACAAATAGAGGTTACAACAAGGGGCTTGGGGACCTTCCAAAAAAGGAAACCAAGTCCCTTGATAGCCCAATAGTCTCAAACTTTGACATGTTAATGATATTTGTATGTTCAAGCCTAGAATAGTTCAGAGAAGACAATAACTTACAGTCTATCATGTATATGTTCATAACACTAAAAACTTAAAACAAAGAAAAGACTACATCATGACCCACATCAGTCATTGGGAGAGGAGATATCCTCTTCTTTCTCCACTTCCAACATCAGCTCATCCTCATCGCCCTCAATATGAGTATCCTTGGATGGTTTATTTCCTTTGTCTAGCTCTATAGAATGGTCCCGAGTTCAGGTTGATCCCTGGAATGAAGTCTTTTCTTTCTTTCCTTGTCTTGGTTCATCCTCCATATTCAAGACTTTGATCTTTACCCCAAAAACTGACTAGCAAATTGCTTCGAATTTTCCTTCAATTATTCTAATCGTATGGAGAATTTTTTATTGATCTTCTTTTCATTTTTCCAATGTCTGAGCCACCATGGTCTTGACTGTCCAGTAGGTATCCATGGTTCTAAAAAATTTAGTATCCCTAGTCCTGGAGTAGTGAGAATCGTCCAACCATCTTTGGAGCTCTTCCAAAATTTCCTCGTCGAACGTCTGGTGTTATTTTTCCCTCACCCAATCCTCCACTTTCTCGACTTCATTCTTGACCTCATTCGAACAATTCTCCACAAAGGACTATTTTGTTGCCCAGGCTTCATTCTTAGCATGAAGAGTAGTGACTTTCTCCCTGGTCAAGTGATTTTCCTCAACTTTCTTCTTTCCCTTATCGGCATGGAATTTCCTTCCTTACCAGCTTCTCAACCCATTACTAATATGAGAAACATATGGTCCCCTCACTCCAAAATGTGTCTTGAAAGCTACGCTTCCCCTACTTCCCTTTTCTTCTCTGCTACCTTTCTCCGTGGGCACCCACCTCTAGACCCTCCAGGCTTATCTTGGCATACTTTTCATGTCGTATCCAGATAGATTTGCAGACCAATGATGTAAATGGAACTCACCCCCTTCACCAACTCATGAAATAGGGTCGAGGAGTAATGGGAACCTGGGAGCATCACCCCATTAAAACACATAATTTTGTCCTAAATTCTCCATGAGGATAGTTTCTCTACTCTCAAATTGGTTCTCATTTCCATCCAAATTGTAATATTATGAAGAATTTTCTCCTTCTTGATCACAATAATGAGAGGTTTATGTCCATCTCCAGATATCATCACCTGTAATTGTAATTCTAAAGCCAACCCGTCCTCAATCCATTCTCCTCAATTTTTCAGTGTTGTTTCAATCCTCCTTCACATCCTGACTTGAGGTGGTGGTATGGGTATCAAAATCCCCTTGCCACTCTCTATGCTTTTCCATTTACTCACTTTTCCTTCTATGCACTTCATCGATGGGTGGAGCTCTTTCATCGTACTAGATGGTGGTTATCCCTACCACTTGTGTGGTGGATGCCTCGCCATTTGTCACCCCATCCGAGGAAGAAAATGATCTTAAATAAAATATTTATTCAAATTTAATAAATTGATAAAAAAATAAATCTCTTATTTAAATGTTACATCCATAAATATTTGAAGTGATGCTACTTTACCCTTGTTAACCAACTTGACCTATGCTTTTGGTGCAATTCTAGTCGTGGTGGGAAGGACCCAAAACAAGTCATTATGTCATTGTCGAGGGCACTTTGAAACCCTTACCTCCCTATGAATAGGTTGTTAATGAAATTCTTAGGGGAAAGACCACCCTTTCGATATGCATATATAGCTTCAGGGGTGGTGTCAGTTCCAAATTCACACATGAAAGACCAATTTACATCAATAAAAAGTGTTTGACAAATATGTTGAAGTTTCAAGAGTGATGTCTTCATTTTCAAAGAGGCGACATTCTTCTCCATTTATACTAGATATTATATTTTGTATACAAGTAAAGAATTATTTTTGATTGGCGATCTTATATGTTCAACCCAAATAAATTTTAAAACATTTCTATTGTCCATAACACAAAAATGATTAGTTCTAATATATTTTGTATACAAGTAAAGAATTATTTTTTATTGGCGATCTTATATGTTCAACCCAAATAAATTTTAAAACATTTTTATTGTCCATAACACAAAAATAACCCAAATAAATTTTAAAACATTTTTATTGTCCATAACACAAAAATGATTAGTTCTAATAAATATAATAAATACGATATAACATAAAAAGTGGTTGATGTTCAATACAACATGAATAATGTGATCAAAGATTGTACTTAAATGTACAAATTTCCCCTACTCTTCCCATACTCGATTAACAACATACAAAAAGTGATTGATATTTCAACTACATAATTAAACAATATACACCTTATAGTGTATCATTTAATAAGTGTATAAATGCATACATTTAAACACTTTCTTATAAATTAATATTCAAATAATATTACATATATTTTTTATCATATAAATATATTTTAAAAATTGACCGAATAGGAGAAAAAATCTAAATTCCGAGGCGATATAATTACCGTACTAGGCCTAGCTCACTCTCAAACCGTCTTCATATTACCCACACGAGTCAAGTGAAGCCAAGAACAATGAGTTTATATGCAGACTCGTTGAGTGACATTAACGTGAAGCAATGGACCTAAGATAATTTACTAATCTTTAATTAATGCTTAAAAAAACTTTATAATGAATATAATAATTATAATAATTTATAACTTTAGTCCAAACATTTCATTAGATTTTTAATAATGAATATTATATTATAATAATCAATCTAATAATAAATATTAAATTAGATTGATTATTAAGAACATGTGTTTTCTCTTAAGAGATCACAAGTTCAAATCCAGAGGGGGATAGGGTATGTATACCTTCGTAGACTTTATCAGTCAAATTGTTAGGCGGAGGAGGTCCCTTGTCCCACAAACAAGGGGGTCTCATACACCAATTTGGTGTGGTGGCTTGGTCGTGACCTTAAAAATAGATTATTATTATTATTATTATTATGTTTTCAATAAGAGTGAGAACTCTCCCATCGCTCCCCGAATGGGGTGCATGCGTATAATAATTTTAAAATGTATATGTTTCAATGAGAGTGAGAACGCTCCCATTGCTCTCGGGATGGGGTGCATGGGAGGCGACACTAGGATAGCTTAGTCCCTACACAAGATGGGATGTTGAGGATCGATGGCGACTCAGATCCACACCACCTAGTCTAATAAGTTTATGAATCGTATTACATTCATTCAAAAAATGGGTGGAACATCATCACTTCCAGTGGAGGATACTATCAATCTCGTCTACCTACGATATGGTTCATGGATGGCAGTTATCAACATTTACGTAGTTTACCTAGATATGATGGGAACTATCCACACAAATCAACATCACTATGGTGGACGACGCCCGCATTCTCCAAGCATTGTTGTTTTAGGTGGCCCGGTGGAGTATGGACATTGTGCATTAGTTTATATCTGGAGGTCGTTGAGACACTTGAGGTGTTGACTTCCTGGGAGATCAATCATAGTCGGTGGGTTGGTTTCTACATTTTGCTTGTTCCAGGGTTCATCTCCCAGGCTGATACAATGTTGCCAACGCGAGGATATGCAAGGGGTTATCGACGAGGGCGAAGAGGCTAGTCTGACCTCTTGATCCCTCAAGTGCTTCATGCTACTCAAGAAGCTTCAAATGAATTTCGCAACTAGACCCTTCCATGAATTCAGGTTGCACTTGCCATGGTGGAAACTGAAATTTTACAAGAGAGTGAGGATATTCATGACTAAGAGATTGATGCCGAGATTGATAGTTGGGTCCATAATACGAGGAACTCAAGGGAAAGAGAGACAAAGTATCTGAAAATTGTAGAGTTATATTGGTATATAAATCCTTCATGGAAAAATGTTGCTAGATAGTGAGGAGGAGAAGGGAGAAATTCTAGAGCAACTGGCAGAGGTTCGACAACAGTTTCAGGACATTTATGAACGTATGGAGGCTCATGAAAACAAGTTGGAGGCTCAACTAAGCAACTCTCCAAAGCCTCAGCAACAAGAAATCCATGAGGGGGAAGTTGGCCTCTCTCCTCACTAGTTTTTTTAGAATGGGGAAAATTTTGAACTCCTTACAAGGACAGTTAGAATGTCATCTTTTTTTCTTTCAGAACTACGCTATTTTGATTTCCTTACTAAATTTAGAGAGACTATTTGGACAAAAGAATTGTTCTTGGTTTGTTGGTGGCAGACCAAACAACAATGCAAACTCGATATGTAAATTCTCATCTTGCTAAATAAAATTTCCATTTTGGTTTTGAAGGAGATATAAGCTCCTTGGGATCACACTACAACACCAAACACTTTTACAAACAAGAGAGAGAACAAATGATCTAAACAAGATTTGTGTGTTAATGTACAATAATGAAGGTTTATTTATACAATAAAATAGGCCTAGCGAAAGTTGTCACAACTAGGTAGATAAGATCACCTATGTGAGCTTACAACTCACAAAGCTAATCTGCATTGGAACTCTAACACCCCCCGATAAGAAAAATATAGGGAGAAAACAAAAAAAAACAAAAAGAATGAGTCCCAACAACAAGCCTTGATAAGGTACCCATATACAACTCTCATAAACGGAGCAAAGGAGAAAAATCCATAGGAAAAAACTCCTCTCCAAGAGAGAGAATAGATCATAAAAATGAAAAAGTGAAAAAGTGTAGGTAGGAGGACTCAAGATAACCCCCCACGGACAACTTCCTTCACCCCAAGCATCGATCGTAACTGAAGATTATGAGGGGATGCCAAAGGTTTAGTGAAAATGTCAGCAACCCGCTCTTTAGTAGGCAAGTACTCCAAGCGAATAACATCATCATGGATGAGATTTTGAATGAAGTGCATGTGAATCTCAATGTACTTGGTCCTTTGATGCTCAACTGGGTTGTGAGAGAGCTGGATGGGGCTCTAATTATCACACCAAAGAGTAGTGGGATGATCCTGTGAAATGCCAAACTCTATCAATAGTTGTTGAAGCCAAAGTAATTCGTGAATCAAGAACAACAACATGATACTTAGCCTCTGCAAATGATAATGCAATTGTTGATTGCTTTTTACAAGACCAGGCAATAGGAGTAGTGATCCAAAAAGATCTTTTAAATACAATGGTTGAGTTTTAAAACATGTGTTCATTTACCATTTAGGAATTTGATGAAAGAGGAAGAATTAATGATGAATTACCATTTAGCAAAGTCAAGAGTTCTGAGGAGTGGTTGACACATGTTGATAGACTTCCTTTGAACAAGAGCATGAGACATATGGAGGACTCTGACAAAATAGATCCAATGATGAAACAATAAGATGCAGGAGGCATCAATGAAATTCTCTATAGGGATTGGAAGAGTAACTAGTCGGTAGAGAAGACTCTGTAACGAGCTCAACTTCCTAAGGCCATGCTAATACAAAAATTATGATGACGAATGGACTTAGCAACTTTGTTGATCCAGGTGGATATCGGTGGCCACCCACCTTTTCCAACAGGCTCAAAATAGTTTTCTGGCAATTTTGGCAATTTACTATTTTTAGCAGTGTTAACTTCCGGGGCCATTTTGAGGGCCTAAATGAAGGTTTTTCGGGATCAAGATCCTCAATGATAATCGAAGGCAGCATTGAGCCCCAAAAATGAATCTCCTCGATGATACCTTTCCAACGAGCTATCATACGCCTAAAACGAAGATCGTATGCAAAAGTTACAACCCCGGGAAGTTAATGTACTAACTTACCCAAACGGGGCCCACATGACTTTTGGTGCTTCATCTCCTAGGGTTAGGTTTTTGGATGTCTAAGGTTTTTGGAATTCTTGTTTATTGTAAAAAGGCCTTCAGAGCCTCATTGTAATCATCTTCTTGTGAATGAGTGTATCCGTCACAACTCTTCTCAGAGATAAGCCGCCACCATTTGTTTCCATTGCATTTTACAGTTTCAACTTATTTTCTTATTGAATAGAAAACCAATTTTATTGTATCTCTGTTATTTTATGTTAAGTACCTATTAATAATCTGTATTCATTTCATTTCGCTCATAAAATCTGGATTAGTGGTATCAGAGCGGTCTGCTCCTTGTCGTCGTAATGCATGTCGCCAACGAGTTCGGAGTACAAAGAGTTGGGTCTCGAGCTTGTTTCTCTTGAGGACAAAACCTCTCGCACGCCCAAGCGACCTCTCATGGCAAGAGAAAATAAATATGAAGGGAAAATATATCCTTTCAAACTGTTGATTGAGGAAGCCCTCACTCAACAAAGGAATGAGATGATGGATAGTTTCGCGCAAATCCTTCGACGGCTACCAACAGGCAATGCATCTTCTTCGAGCAGAGTCGCCACCCCCTTCAAGGTACAAATAAACTTCAATATTCCTATATTTGAAGTTTAGATAGACACAGATGATGTAGACAAGTGATTGAATCTACTAGAAGGGTAATTTTCTGTCCATAACTTTTCGAATAGAGAAAAGATTAGTTTTGCGCTCCTCAAAGTCGTTCTCCATGTCAAAGATTGGTGGGAAACCTTCTATGAGAAAAAGGAAACAGAGGAACCCTCATTGTTTATAGTCACGGCCACCTGGGAATCCTTCAGGGATGCTATTAAGGAACAATACAACCCTATCGGAAGTTATGACGACTTTTATACCAAATGGACCACACTGTGGCAAGAAAGAGACCAAGTAGTGCCAGACTTCACAAATATATTCCATACCTTGCGCACCAAGCTGGGTATCAAATATTCAAAGCAACATATGGTTCTCTACATAGATACATCTAGACCGAAATGGAATTTCTGGACATTTCATCCTTGGGCGCGGCCTATTGATATGTCATCAAAATCGAGCAGAAGCTCAAACAAAAGACGCGACAATTTGGGCCTGGGAACCCCTCACAACAAAAGCCAGGAAAGGGCGTCCCCAACCCATAGAAAAAAGGACAGAGCAAAGATGGACAGTTTCAGGACAACCAGTCCAAGCTGCAAGCAAAGAAGGACAACATAAAGACAAAGAAAGACATCAGGAAGTGGTGCGACTTCTATAATATACCTTGGCATAACACTATTGAATGTCACTCAAAGTAGTCATTGGTGGTCGAAGTGAAAGCCTCTGAATCAGATGCGGGCTCTGACTCTGAGCCAGAACTAGAAAGGGGAAGACAAATCATTGACACGGAACCTAGAGCCAATGTTTCTACCACCAAGCTCCAACCTGGTGAACCAGACGAGCCAGAAGAATTAGAGCTCCTCTTCCATTCACAGATGTGGGTAAAAGGCACCCCACTGCACTTCATCGTTGATAGCGGTAGACAGAAGAACCTCATCTCAATAGAATTCATCAAGCGGATGGCCATGTCGACAACACCGTACCCACAACCCTACACCATTGGAGGGCTCCGCCAAGGAAGCGATCTCCGCGTCAGCCAATAGTATCGACTGTTGTACGACATCAAACCCTTCAAAGAGGAGGTATTGTGTGATGTCGCACCTCTTGAAGTTTGTGATGTTCTTTTGGGCCAACCTTATTTATGGAAAGGTCATGTTGTATATGAGTCTAGGCCTCATAGTGTTATTATTAATTTGAACAGGAAATTGTACAGGATACCCAAGGCAGTCCCACCTAGTGAAATTTCCTTGATCTCTGCTAAGCAATGCAGGAAGGTCATCTCTTAGATGGGGAAGTTTGTCTTCTTCATGATTCGCTCTCAAAACAAGAGAAATATCACAGCCACATCCAGGGTCTCTGCGGCCAACCTCTCCACATAGCAGAAGCAAGTAGATAAGGTCATGGAAGAATACTCAGATATCTTCTCCTCACCTACTGGGGTACCTCTGCACTGCTAGGTCAAGCACCCCATTGATATGACCCCCGATGCATCGCTTCCCAATGGGCCAGTCTATCGCCACTCTCTGTTAGAGAATGAGGAGATCAAGTGAAAAATCCAAGAACTTCTCCACAAGGGGCACATCCATCCCAGCTCATCACCTTGCAGGAGTCCAATCGTGTTGGTACAGAAGAAATATGGAACATGGTGGCTCTGTATTGATTACCGGGCTCTGAAAAAAATCACAGTCAAAAACCAGTACCTGATTCTCCGAATCGACAACCTCCTTGATCAACTCACGGGGGCCAAATACTTCAGTAAGATTGATATGAATTCTGGCTACCACCAGGTCCCGATAGAACAAACAGATGTATGGAAGACCGCCTTCAAGTCAAAGGAAGGCCTTTTTTAATGGTTGGTCATGCCCTTTGGTTTGACAAATGTACCAACCACTTTCATGAGGTTGATGGACAATATCATGTAACCATTCACCAATAATTTTGTAGTGGTGTATCTGAATGACATTCTCATTTACAGAAAGACTTGGGCCAAACACTTGCAGCATATTCAACAAGTTTTGCACACCCTGCGACAACACAATCTATACACCAACTTGGAAAAATGCTCCTTCGGCATGGACAGGGTCCATTATCTGGGCTACATCGTTGATCAGCATGGCGTACATGTGGATCCAGCCAAGATCCAAGTCATTTGTGACTGGAAAACCCCAACCACACTCACTGAGATTTGGAGCTTGCGTCTTTCCAATTTCTACCACAGGTTCGTGTTGGGATTCTCCCATATTGCGTGGGCCCTCAGCCAAATAACCAGGGGTGGTGGTAAGGAAAAATTTGCTTGGGGGCGGTCCCAACAACAAGAATTCAATGATTTGAAGTAGCGCTTGTGCTCAACCCCAGTGCTTTCACTCCCATACCTACAACATCCCTTTGAGATCGAGACAGATGACTCAGACTATGTTGTGGGCGTTGTTCTCACTCAGCACGGCCACCCCATGGCCTATCATAGTGAGACACTGTCATATGCTGTCAGTAAGTACCCTACTTACGACAAAGAAATGTATTCCATTGTGTAAGCCTGCCGCCAGTGGAGACACTACATTCTTGGGAAGGAGACTATCATCCACACTAATCATAAGCCACTACAGTTTATGCAAACACAAGGAAAATTACAGAATGACTGCCATCAAAAGTGGTCCACATATTTGCAACAATTCCACCTCAACATCAAGTATAAAACAAGAAGCACCAATCGCGTCACTGATTGCCTTAGCAGACCACCAGTCACGGCACTCACCACGGTGATAGAATCTTGCGTCCATGAGACCTCTAGATGGCCCCAACTCTATGAGACAGACCCAGACTTCACCACCACCTACCAAATGTTGGGAGAAAATGTAGTTGTCAATAATTTCCATCTTCAGGATGGGTTGTTGTGTCGTTTGGGCCATATATGTGTTCCATCAAGCGAGCGAGCGAAGCTGATCTGGGAAGCCCACTATAGTCGGGTGGCAGGACACTTTGGTGTCGAAAAGACAGTGGCGATGCTACAAAAACATTTCTACTGGCTGAAACTTGGACAGGAGGTCAGCAAGTATATCAGGTCCTTCACTGCCTGCACAATTGTAAAACCAACCACTAAGAAATAGGGCATATACATGCCTCTTCCTACTCTTGACAGGCCATGGGAATCCATCTCAATGGACTACATGCTGGGCCTCCTGTCCACCAAGCAGGGAAACGACTGTGTTTTTGTGGTTGTTGATCACTTTTCTAAGATGGCGATTTTGGTTGCCTGCAAGAAGAACATCACAGCAGAGGCCACTGCCAAGATCTTCTTTGAATGAGTCTGGGTACATTTTGGAATCCCACAAACCATTGTCTCAGATTGGGATAGTCGATTTCTCAGCACATTATGGTCAATCCTCTGGTCACTGCTGCACACCAAGATCACCAAATCCACGACCTTCCACCCTCAGATAGATGGCCAAACCGAGGTCATAAATCGAATGATTTTGCATATCTTTCGCATGTATAATTCACAGCACCCTCACACATAGGATGAGATCCTTCCCTATGTCCAGCATAGCTACAACTGAGCCCTACATAGATCAACTAGCCATAACCCCTTTCAGGTGGGGTTGGGATTCCAACCATTGGGTCCCATAGATGTTGCACTTCCCCTTGCAATCACCTCGACCGACTCATATCCAGCTCCAAATGAAGCTGACAAAGCCACCCGGTTCATTGAGCAGATCCAGCACATCCGCCAACAGGTTCAGGATATCCTATAGAAGTCCAATGACAAGTACAAACAACACCATGATCAACATCGGGTGCCACATAAGTTTCAGGTGGGTGACAAAGTTTGGTTGCACTTGCATAAAGAATGCCTTATAGGACCCTATAGGAAGCTTCACCCACTCTGTTAGGGGTCGTACACCATCACCAAGGCCGTGGGGGATAATTCTTTTCAGCTCAACATTCATCTTTTCCTTGGCCTGCACCCAGTGTTCAACGTGGATCTCCTTCGCCCTTATTTCCCACCATTATTGGACACCTCAGAAGTAGCAGAACAGTTGACACCAACAGAGCTCAACCCCGATTGCATACAACAGGCATCCAATGATCATATTGTGGACACGCAAATCAAGGGCACTCGATAGCAAATGATTCAACTTTATCGAGTCGTCAAAGTAGGGCAGCTCCTGCACCAAGGAAAGTGGCTCACCCGGGGCCAAAGTCAGCAGAAATTTCCTCATATGATGGGGGACCTCAACGCAATGGAGAAAATTGCTTCCTAAGGAGAGAGGATTGATCTAGGTGGATATTTGTGGCTAGCCACCTTTTCCAACTGGCTCAAAATAGTTTTCTGGCAATTTTGGCAATTTACTATTCTTAGCAGTTTTAACTTTTGGGGCCATTTTGAGGGTCTAAATGAAGATTTTTCAGGATCGAGCTCCTCAATTATATCTAATGGAATCATTGAGCCACCAAAATGAATCTCCTCAATGATACCTTTCCAACGGGCTATCATACGCCTAAAATGGAGATCGTATGCAAAAGTTACGACCCCGTGAAGTTAATGTACTAACTTACCCAAACGGGGCCCACATGACTTTTGCTGCTTCATCTACTAGGGTTGGGTTTTTGGATGTATAGGATTTTTTGCATTCCTGTTTATTGTAAAAAGGCCTTCAAAGCCTCATTGTAATCATCTTCTTGTGAATGAGCGCAACCGTCACATCTCTTCTCAGAGATAAGCCGCCACCATTCCAGCAAGCTTGTTTTCACTGCATTTTACAGTTTCAGCTTATTTCCTTATTGAATAGAAAATCAGTTTAACTATATCTCTTTTATTTTGTTTTAAGTACCTATTAATAATCTGTATTCATTTCGTTCCACTCATAAAATCTGGATCATTTGTGCTCAGTTCAAAGGCCCACTTGTCTTTTTTTTTGTTTTTTCATAGACAAATGAATTCTATGATACAGAGGAGGAAATGAGTGTCAGAAGTAAGAAAACCTAGTTCTAGTAGTGGAACATACCTATGCTCAATGCAGGGAAATTCATGCGGGATATGGACACTTGGGGGAATGTTCCCTCCTAGGTATAGGCTGTCAAATTACGAAGGATATAAACAAGGCTCTACTTGGTTGAGGATGCAAAAATTGCTGAGGCAAACTGTTTATAATGAAAAGAAAGAACCGATTATAGGCTCTATACTGCAAGCGAGGGAATGAGATGCAATCACAACTTAACGCCAAAAAATGTCATTTTTTTATGTCTTTTAGTCTACTTGGTGCAAAAAAGGGATAAACTTGTGCCAAATAGACGTCCTTTCAAATCCAATTTACGAGTGTGAAAGGGACAAGTTCACTCGACAATCTTTTCTCTTTTTGAAAACAAGTCTGAAAAGAGCTTAACTAAGACTCACGACCTTTCAAGTCCAACTTAACGAGTGTGAAAGGGACAAATCACTCGGCAATATTTTCACTTTTTGAACAAGTCAGAAAAGAGCTTAACTCAGACTCGTTTTGGAGATTCTAGGTGGCAAGTCACAGGGGAGGCCAAGGCTCCTGTGTTGGACTTCTATGAAATGTTAGTATCTTACGAAGAGCTGACACAAGCTTGGTAAAACCCAAAGCTTTCCAAGTCGAGGAGGATAAAATACTTGCAGAGGTTACGTTATCTACAATATATCGAAGAATGCCCCTTATTTGGAAGGGTGTAGAAGAAGGAAGTCGATGCTCTACAAGATTATTCAAATCAAAGGAAACCACCCTAGGACTTGGAGGGAGCATACTTGAAGAGAGTGGAATGCTCCCTAGTGAAGAAGGTACAAAACTAAAAATTCTAAGGCGATGGTTGAAGGACACATCACTCTCCAAAAGAAGAGAGGGACTGACCAAAGATTGCATTGGCAATGTCACTTCCTTAGGCTTTTCACTCTCCAAGAGAAGAGTGGGATCGGCCGAATATTTCATCGGCACAACCACTTCTTCAACTGTTGGTTGAGTAGGATGCGAGACAACAAGGTCAAGAGATGCAACACCCCCAAAAATAGGAGTGGTGTCAGTTGAAGATTGCATCGACACGAATGTTGGTTGAACATGATATGAGACAACAAGGTCAATGGATGCATCAGCCCCTAAAGGAAGAGGGGTGTCAGCCAAATACTACATCGTCATGAATGTTGCATCAACCAAAGAAAGTTGGGAAGCCAAAGATGAATCAGAACCCGAAGGGACCCCAGGAAAGGATCACGCTTCTTGTACCACGACATTAGCAGGGCACAAGGAAGTAAGGTGATCTCCTTTGCAAAGACTACAAAGGAACTTGGGCTTACGCCGTACACGTCTAGGATTCTCAATCGTATGAATTTCCCCAGCATGACTTGTAGTGGCTGGTGACATGCTCCCAACATGACTTGCAGAGGCTAGTAGCAAATCCCCAACATGACTAGCAGAGGTTGGTGATGAATTCCCAATATGACTAGTAGAGGTTGGTGATGAATGTGTAGTGTGACTAGCAATGACTAGATTTGTGCCCCCAACATGAATCACAGTGGTTGGTTGTTGTCCTTCAACATGACTATCAGAGGTTGTCGACCAATATCCAACATGACTAACATAGGTTGGTGATATGATGCCAGTATGTGGCTGGCCCTCACAAGACGTAGTCAAGGAAGGTAGGGTCCAAGGATCACTAAAATAGGAAGTGCAGAAAGGAATGGACCTCCTTGTCGAGACGTGCCTACTAGACATGGCATAAACGTGGTGAATTGGTGCCGTGAATTCGAAAGTACCCATAAGGGAATAACACATTCTGACACCGATATTCTTAGTCGTCGGCTAAGAATTTTCGATCACAGGGATCGACGGTCCAATAGATGCATGAGGACTAGAGTACGCAAAGGATAATTGGTCGATCATCACGATCTTTCCTTCATGAAGAAAACAAAGAGTACGGAAGACAAACAATATGATGATGACCATAGCATAGGTCCAATTGCATCCTAGTAACAAGTTATAATCAAGAGGCGCATCAACTACCTAGACCTCCACGTTTACCGTCTTCCCACCTAACTAAACCGAAAAGGCAGGAAGAATATCGGGAGGGAAGAAGGAATGACCGTAAAAAATAGTCAACATGTTTGATGACTTATAAAGAGTCGGATAACCAAGATATTTCCATCAGACCAGGGACATCACACACGTAGCATCACTTTCATCAAAAACTACATGTTTGATGGTATACTTTGAGTACTCCACATGGATTTGGCAAGCCACATGGTAAGGAAAGAGAGGCTTCACATCTGTGATGTCAAACTTGATAACTTTTGAGCCACTGGGTTCTAGAGATCCTAAAGTAGATAGTAAGGCATTCCTCTGTGAAGGACACATCTAGAGTACCTCCAAATCCGACATCGTACAAGGGGTTTGACCCAGGTCCTCAAAAATAGAGTAGTTCTGGGCGACTCTAGCATTTGGATTGTGGGTAGAGTGCTTGAGTACTCCTTTCGGAATATGAGGCAATGGCTCTAGTTTTTCTATCTGTAAAGTTGTCTCTGGAGGAGGAGGAGAAGATTCTAGACCAGAAATAGCTTGTGAAGAGCTATAGTCTCGAGATCAAGTGGCTATATTGATACACAAACGGTCGCCATCTTGCAACGACGGGTTTTGACTCCCACCAGCTGCATTTTCGGTGTTTGAGGAGATCGAGGCCATGTGTTTGTTATGTGGGAATGGATTTGTCAGCACAACAGGCGGTAGAGATAATAGCCTCGTAGCTTCTATAAGTTTGGGGCATAAATGGGTAAGGTGATCATCTGTACAAATATTATAGGGAAACTTCACCTTACGTCTTTCTCATTTTCCCTCTCCAACATTATCATTCGTCTTCTCATTATTACCATTGTCCTTGGGTTTATTACCATTTTTCCCACCCTTACGATTTTTATGTCCTTTATTCTTATTCCCTCCTGGTTGCTGGTTACCATTTGGGTTGGCCAACGATTTCACATAATGTACATCCACCGACTGAGTGGGGTTGGAAGACACAGACGAAGCTAGCCCTCCTACAAACTGGTTTAGAGACAACTCTTTCATATGGCTTGTCATCGAGTCTGCGGACTTTACATTGGAGGTACCTACAATTTTGTCGGCATGAGGTCCGGGATTTTTTCTAGGGTCGTAAGTTGACCGCGGTGCATCCAGAAGAAGGTGGTACAACATCCCAGACTGAGCATATATCAAGTCTAACTATTGGGCTCTAAAGATCTCTTCTTCCTCAGTGGTAACCCCAGAAGTAGCAACGTCCTTCAAGATAGGATCATGCAAACACTTAAGGAACCACTCTAAAAGAAAGGTTGGGGGTATAGGGGTGTTAATCAACCTCTTCCGTCTACGCCACTCATGAATATGATCTGAGATATGAGTGGCAGTATCCTGGCATAAAGTCGACAGAAGTTCTAGGCCAGCATCGTAACGAATGGGAAATTGGAAGTGGTTAAGGAATACCAACACCAACCGACTAAAAGTCCCATATGCCCCCCTAGGTAGCTCAATATACCATTTTTCAGCAACTTCGATGAGGGTGCGTTGAAATAATCTTAATCAAATAGAATTTTCATTAAGGGAATTCGATGAGCACCAAAGTTGAAAGGTAGTGACGTGATTACCAAGATCCTCTCCATTCTTACCCTCGAATTTCGAGATTTCTGAAGGAAGCTTGGTGGGGACAGAGGGCCATGTAGGGTCATGACTTACAGGCTCATTCACTAACTTAGACAAGTCTGGCAGATTACGTGTGGCCAAAAAAGGGAGATGGGGTTGCGACATCTGGCCCCAAGCTCCCGGGAAATATTGTTCTTGAGGAATTGCAGTCCATCCAGGGTTCTGGTAAGAACCATGGCCCTGTCGAGATTATAACGCCCTCCTCCAAGATAATTCATAAAAGGTTGGTTGGGCATCATTCCAATAGGAATGTTCTGTTGGGGGTTATAAAAATTTCCCCCAGTCAGATTAGATCCGAGATAGGGGTTGCCCAAAGTGTGAAACTGACCTCCTCTAGGTGGGAATCCTGAGGATAGCGGTGGATTTGTCATGCCAAACATATTGGTTTGAATCTGCACTAAGGAGGTAGGGTTATAGGATGGAACTTGAGCCAAATCTTGTTTGCCAAGTTGGTTGTTCCACCCATAAGCAGGAGGATTGGACCCAGGGTTAAAAGAAGGAATGCCTCCCATATTAGAAGTCATTTGAGGGATTTGAGACCCACCAAACGAAAAAGGAGTGTAAGGAGGTGTAGTGCCCCCAAGCCCAATGCTAGCATTAAGGCCATCAGTTGGGATGGCGTTCGAAAACTACAAAGTAAAGTTGGGCATACCATAGGAAAAAGGACTAGAAACGATAGGGATGGACTGAACATTATAGCCTAGTGAGTGACCAAGAGACCCAAAAGGGTTCGAGGCGGTAGCTTGAGCATTCAGTACTATAGGCCGAGCCATAGTAATGATAGGTGCCTTCGGCACTACAACCATTGTGGTTGCAGGAGTTGAAGGGGTTCCATTAGCTATAGTGGGTGTGGGATTCAAAGGGCTCCCAGTGTTATGAAGACTAGGTTCAATACTCATCCTTGTAGAATCACAAGTTTGAACAGTGGATGTGTGTGTACCATGCCTAATAACTCTGTGCCTTTTAGAAGGCAAAGACTCGAAATATGGTGGTAACTGTAACAAGTAACGGGACCGACGGGGAGGCTGGTCCGACTCCACGATGACTTAAAACTCTAAAGATAAAAAATATATCCTATGTCCAACTAGTAATCAAAGAGCACACCAAAATTCAAACGGTCAATATGCATATAAACGGGGTAAAGTGGCTGAGTGGCCTCCCTCCCTAAATAAGGTATGTCTTGCCCAAGAGGGGCCTGAGACTCCCTGCTAAAGATTGGAGGTAACATAATCATTTATAAGAGCCCTTGTGGGCTTAACAACCAGTCGGTCAGATCCCCCCAGAGAGGTAATCCTCCATAAAGGTTGTGTGTTGTCTGACCCTTATCTGACCCAAGGTACGTGTAGAATAACCCCTGCAGGTAACCTATGAGACACCTAAGTCAAGAAACTAATAAACCACTGTATAACCAATGCACAAGCGAGAAATCGTAAGTCAGGTCCATCGTATGGGCAGGGTAGCAAAGCCTGAAACCTTGAAAGTACCACCTCTCATGGAGTTAAAGGCACTAGCAAAATCCCCAGATACGAATAGATCCCTAGAAATATCTCTGACGCTAAGAAGGTATCGAGGGGATATCCCTTCAACCAACTTCACACTACCTTGTGATTAACTCCGGTGTGAGCGGAGCCTCATTATATTACCAATTATACAATGGATTTCTCCACTCCCTTTCTCAGACACATATGTCGATTTAATTTCCTTAGAGAAGTTTACTCACAAAATCATATTCCAAGGCACTAAATCCTAAGCTAGTTTGTGCACCCTAGAAAATAAAATCGTGACTAATCAATTTTAAATTATAGCGTTAATTTTAGTGGTCGTGATTACTCAAAAAGGGATGGTAGTGAAACTCATGGTGTTATGACTCTGCAAGAAAAGTAAATATAAAAATAATGCAAAGTCCTAACTTTAACTTTCAATGAATGATATGCTTCTAATAACAAATGCAATTTTCAATTTCAACTCTGCAATTCTGAAGTAAAAATGCAATCTTTCAGTATATGCACTAAGCTAATGACAAGGACTCAAAAGACCAAAATTCCAAGCAATGCAAAATGCCTATTTTTTGTATTTTCAATATAATAAAAAATGAAAATGCATGGACTGAAAGCAACTTGATATATAAACTCTACTATGTGTAGAAAGAAATAAATCAAG
Source organism: Picea engelmannii (assembly GCA_009831015.1). NCBI lineage: Eukaryota > Viridiplantae > Streptophyta > Pinopsida > Pinales > Pinaceae > Picea > Picea engelmannii. The sequence goes on along the minus strand of ML781379.1, from coordinate 614,725 downwards.
TAGGATACCAAGCAGCAAAGCACCCAATCCAATGTATAAGGACAATCAAAATGAAAAGATGATAAGAAAGACTCCGCCCAGAAATTCAACCAAAGATAGGTTTCTTGTCATCCCACAACTACTTAACAGGCACTACAGAGACCCAAGAAGGCTCAACAAACATCAAATCCCACCCAACAACCACCAAACCAAGAAAAAAGGCAAGGAAAGTTGATGTACGCGATTGTTTAGGCAAACAAAGCGTATGTACACAGCTTGTAGAGGGACAACCTGCGTATATACGCGACTGTCAGGGGAAAAAGTGTGTATATGTTCCAAAAACAAGGGCATGCAAGGGAGAAGGCTGGAAAATTAGACCTAGAGTGAACAGAGGTTGTCAAGCAATGCTACGACAAGAAAAATAATAGAAATGAGAGCAATCTAAGGAGAAAAGTACTCCAAACCCTAAGAAAGAAGATTCAATCCACAGTATGGTCGTCAATTCTGTTACGAAGAAAATCTCTCTATGGATAGGGTAAACCACAACAGACGGAAACGACTACAGAAATAAACTATATCCCAAAAACATGCTATATAAACCAATATGTAAGCGAGATAAGAAAGAGGCCTACCTTGTCCATATGTTCGATGAAGTCCATCGTTGAACACTTTGACCCAAAGCTATATAGCTGCAACTAGTTCTCAACAACCAAGAAAAGAAAACATATGGTGATAATATAAAATCCTAGCACATTAGATAGCATAATCCATTAATATACATAACAAATACGTCCATGGATAATAACTCAAATATTTGCAAGATATCAATTGGACAAGAAATGAGTATTTCTATTAATAAATGATCAGCATAAGTGAAAATATTACAGACTTCCCTGTTGGCACGATTTGAAACCAAGAAACTAAGTTCCTTCCAGCTGGGCCTCCACCACTTCAATACTCCACCAAAGGCAAGCTCATAAGAGAAAAACGATGAGGTTCTCAATCAATAAGGGAAGAGCTCGGGGGCTGAACACTGTGTTCAGACTTAAAGGACAAAGGGATGCAGACTCAATATGAAGTAAATAATTTCTCTAGAGTAACTTTGCTCACAAATTTGAATTCTTTCTCCTTTTCCATATCTCGGAATTGGCCCATTTATAGCATTCAAAATGGAATTGAAGGGTCGAGTCGGAACGTTTCCAGTATGTGGAAGGCCAAGGATCATAGATCTCTTGTCGTGACATGGAAACCCGACATTAATTTTCATTTTCTGGCACAAATCCCGATGTATGCAGGCTGTAGTGGAGCAGCTTGCATATATGCATGTTGTATAGTAGGCAAGATGTGTACATGTGGAAAAATATTTATTTTTGGCTTTGGATTTTACAAACAAAGAAGATAAGTTTGCATGGGGAAATCGAAAAAGGCCTTCTGTGAAATATTGCATAGGGTGAGGTAAATATTTCTATAACAAGCATCCATAATGAAATATACAGATCTGGAAATAATCATAAAGAAACAACAAACCATAACATCAAAAGTTGATAACAGAGTTTGGCAATATCGCCTACGTCTCTGGGCCTTAGTCTCAGTGGGTGAGGCTTTCTTATTTCTATTCAAAGCTTCAAAATTATATCATATAAGTGCCAAAAGGACTACAAACTGATCTGTCTGTGTTCTTCTAGATCTCAAGAACCCATCAAAACTAACGACATTGAAAACGGATGAACGAAGCTCCTAGAAATGGCCCGCAAAGTTGCTCTCCTCAATGGCTTTCCTGTATAAAAATGGATTTTTGCTCAACAATTCTTCATCATTTTCCTATTTTGAACCTCTTTTAGGCTTCCAATAACCTCTGGTTTATATAGGCTTAAAGTTGACAACAAACTCCCAACTTCTCCCCAAGATCTAGCCTCAAAAAGGGCTCCAAATCCCCCAATATTGGCCAAAATCTCTCAAAACTACTGAAAAAATAAAATAAAATCATATATTATAGTTAAACAACCCACTTTTTGGAAAATATAGGGCACAACCCCCTCTGTCCGAGCCCTTGTTCATATGGGCACCTAACATGTAGCCTTGGGCTGGCTGGTGTGCTGGTCTAGCCCTTAAGCCTCAACCTCGGCTCTATGCTTCACACGCTCTGAATGTGGTATAGGCCCTCGGTTCTAGCTCCTGGATATGTGCCTTGGTTGGTAGGCTAGCCCGACTGACCGGGCACTATCCCCACCTATCCGTGCTAAGGGTCTGGGTCATATAGTGAGATTTTATGCTATGAATAGAACCGCGGGGTAACATACTGGGGCTATACCTATCCACAGCTTACACACCAAACAGTGGAGGAGTGGCAGGTCGTATGGATAACGTTGAATTGGGGGTTGGGGCTAGGCCCCAACCCTTTTCTCTGTCCGACATACCACATATTTCAATCCAAATATAAATTTTGCACTATAGTGGTTAAGCAATACTGTGGGCGGGCTGGTAGCCCGGCCCTGCCAAAATGCTCCAACCCAGACTGAAGGTCACGGGTTCGAATCCCATGGAAACCATAAAACTTTTACCACAACGACCAATGGAGGAGTTCCGTGTGGCATCCCAAGACTGGGCCACGTGGCACCATAACATTCACCCAAAAACTGTCATGTGTCAACAAATCATTCGACCACATGTCTGCCCTGTCAGCATTCCAACTCACTACCACATCACCTATATGTTCGTACATACTATACGGTCAGTTTCCACGTTAGCACTGTACAGATTGTATAGTCAGCAAAATTTTGTTTGTTTGGAAAAATGAACAGACCACGATATCTTTCACATATGACGTTCATTTGATCCCATTCAAGTTTTGTTGGGTTCGTAACAACGAGGCCTACGCACACGTATGTTTTGAATCCATTCTGAGCACTTTGATTTTTAGGCCTTTCTGGACCCATTTTAGTTCCAGGATCCATTTTGGATCAAGTAGAACCAAGGCGATAAATGGAGTCTTAAGTGGACTTTCATTCATCAACAAAACCATCCCAGTCAGAATCTGTGAAACCCACAAGCTCAAAAGTACCAGCGGTATACCAAATACCAAATCTAGCAGTCCCATGAATATACATGAGAATGTGCTTCGCTTCCTTCTAGTGACTCTCATGAGAATCCTAAGATAATCGAGATACAAGTTGATGCAGGAGCATCGCCAACAAAGTATAACCGTGGAAGATAGTTGGGCGCACTAGCACACATTTTGAAATATTTTGAATTTCAAACTGATCAATGTATTAATGTGATATCTGACAAAAGCCTTTTTGAGTTATTAATTTCTTTAAATATTGGAGGCTGACCCATCACGAAAGATGATGGGGGAATGCATTTTTTTATGGATTGGATCACAATACAGATGTGGAGCTTGCGCTCTTATCTGTCTGACACAATATTTATTGTAATAGGCATTAAGTAGTTGATAGCATTCAATTCCATTAAGATAGTGTAGAGTAGTTGGAGGGAATGCTCGAAGAGCACCTCTTGTATAAAGATTTGTAATATTGCCCAGTAAGGGTTGTTGTCAGTTGTTGTCAATTGTTGTAGACAAAGTGGTTGTCAATTGTTGTTGATAGTTGTTGTAGCGACTAAATCTACTATGTGTAGATTTCCATTGTAAGCTAAGATTTGGGAGATGCAGAGAAACGTTGTATGAATGTATGTAAGTTTCAGTTGGATGAATATAACAGAGGAACATTGTCCCAAATGTGTGTATGGGTATGTGTCTATCTGAATTAATGGTAGAACTTCTATTATTTTTCAATTCTTTGTTATTTCTGTTCTTGAATCCATGACTGCATTTTCTTTGTTGAAAGTATGAGTCATTATGAGGAGTAGATAAGTTTCAAGTATTTCTTTTCATTTAAGTGAGTGCAAGGTGTGCATAGTTTCGGCAAGGAGTGCATGACCAAGTCTGTTCAGACCCAGAAGCTCATAAGAGTTAGTGAAACTTATATGTATTCAAGGAGTGCATCTATGTCTGCAAGGAATGCGTGACAGAGTTTCGAACGTGAAAGCTAAGGAAGGATAGCGTGATTCAGTCACGACAGATAGAAGTGGTTGGAGAACAGTTGCAAGGAGTGCGAAGTCATCCACAAAGGTTGAAGTGTGGAGAGAGATCTACTGCAAGGTGTACGCAGGCCAAATTCTCGACTAAGTGTTGAAGAGATTGTTTAGAGGAACAAATTGGAGAAGGAAGGCTCAAGAGGAAGAGTGATAGAAATCTTCAAGGGGAGGATTCCTTGGAGTCTTCACTGAACGTCAGTGAATAAGATTCATTCTCAGAAGGAGAAGAACGATCCCAGACTGTTAGATCTGGTGAAGTTGCAAGGAGGAGAACCAGGAAGTATTTTGACACTTCATAGGTTCAGCAAGTTGAAAACTTGAAAAGGACCGAGTCACGAGGTCCAAAGTTGTGATTCAATCCCAACCATTGATCACAGGAGAACATGTGGCGACAATATCCAAGAATTTTGGAATCGGGATATTGGAGGTTGTGAGTGAAAGGCCTAGAGTTTGTCAGGGTCGCAAAGTTTGAACCCTTGTGGGGCCAGCGAATCCGAGGAGACGTGTGGCGTGATTTCGAAGACTCGGAGTTGAGCGCTTTGAGAAGGAGTGAAGAAAGGATTCGGGACATCCCCGAAGTCCGAACCACGAAGGAGGGAGACCCACGGTCATAGACATGGTCACTTGCGGAAGAGGATGTGTGTGTGGGTAAGAGAGTTTCGGGTGCCCACAAGGACCCAAGGAGTCGCTCCGACTCATAAATTCAAACGATCCAACACTGAGAGGTCAATAAGCCCTTTGGAGGGAAGGGGGTTTGCATCAAGAGTGGTATCAGAGAAGAATACATAATTAACTTATGTAAGGAGAAGGATAAACATCATCACAATGTCACCTAGAAGACGTGTTGATCCACCTGTAGCCAACAGAGCTATGGAGAGGGATATGAGAGAATTTATTGCGAGGATGGATGCCATGGAAACAACACAAAGGAGAGCACCTGATGTTGGAGACATCAGTGAAGCAGAAATTGAAAATGTAGAAGTCGAAGCAGAAGTTGTAGCTGAGGATGTTGAGGAGGAATGCTTGTTAAGAGTGGTTGTCAATTTGGGTGCTAGAGAAAATATTGACATCCCTATGTATGAAGGAAACCTTGAAACGGAAGAATTGTTTCACTGGATATGAGCGATGGATAAGTATTTCGACTTTGAAGATGGCGAAGAGGAGAAAAAGGTAAGACATGCTGTCACTAGATTAAAGGGAGATGCAACACTATGGTGGGATAAACTGCAAGCTGACAGGAGGAGCAAAGGAAAACAAAATATCAAAAGTTGGGATCGAATGGTAGCCAAGCTTAAGGCGAAATTAATGCCCAAGGATTACCAAATAAATCTATTCAGGAGGATGCAGAACCTTAGACAGAGAGGGTTGACTATGAAGGAGTACACAAAAGAGTTCTATAAGCTGAACATTAGAGCTAGACAAAGGGAAAGAGACGAAGAGAAAGTTTCCAAATACATTAATGGCCTGAGATATGAAATTCAAGATGAACTCAGTATGACGTTAGTAAGGACTGTAGAAGACGCATATTAGATGGCACTGAAAGAAAAAGAGAAATTGGCTAGGAAGCAGAGTCAACAGAACAGGGGTCGAAGCTTGAACAGAGGCAAGGTAGTTGCCCAAGATAAGGCACAAAATCCCAGAGACGAGGCAGAGAAACCACATAGTCACTCTGAGAGAGGAGGAAGTTCTCATGAAATACAGAGTGGTGGTAGAAGTTCTTTTCCCATAGGAAGAGGCAGAGGAGGAGAAGTAAGATGCTATTCTTGCGGAAAGATAGGACATATGTCTTGGGATTTCCTCGAGAGAAAGAAAGGAGGTGAAACTCACATTTCGAAAGCGCAGAAGCGAGATGCTGAGACATAAGGTGCAAAGGATGGAAGGTCCTTCATGATGAAGAAGGTTCTTTTGAAGCAAGATCTAGAGGTTGAAAATCCAGTACAAAGGAACAATTTGTTCAGGATAGCTTGCAAAATGAAGGACAGATTTTGCAAGGTTATAATTGACAGTGGGAGCACTAACAACTTAGTATCCACGAAGATGGTGGAAAATCTAGATATGGAGATGAATGCACATCCGACACCATATAAAGTCTCATGGTTGCAGAAAGGTCATCAGGTAATAGTTACTCAACAATGCCTGGTTAATTTCAAAATAGGAGGATATAGGGATGAGATCCTATGTGATGTGATTCCTATGGATGTCTGTCACGTTTTTTTGGAAATACCCTGACAATATGATGGGAATGTTATTCATGATGGGAGGAGAAACACATACACCTTAGATAAAAATGGTAGGACACACATGTTGCTGCCAATTGACGAAAATAAGGTGAAAGAAGAAGCCATCGCGAGCATACTTCTCATGAGTGGGAAGGAACTTCTGAATGAAGTAAAGGAGCAGGAGGTGCAGTTTACTGTAGTGAGGAAACTGAGGGTTATCCTTACCAGTACTTCATTGGAAGATTTTCCTGAGGAAGTTCAGGAGCTACTAGAGAAGTTTGTCGATATTGTAGTGAATGAGTTTCCAAACTCATTGCCACCTATCAATACCATTAGTCATCACATTGACTTGATACCAGGAGCAAGCCTGCCAAATAAAGCAACATACAGGTTGACACCTCAAGAGAATGAGGAAGTGAAGAGACAGGTTCAAGATCTGCTAGACAAAGGATTAGTCAAAGAAAGTTTGAGTCCATGTGCAGTACCAACTGTATTAAGCCCAAAGAAGGATGGAGGATGGATAATGTGTACGGACTCGAGAGCCATAAATAATATCACCATCAGATACAGATTTCCATTACCAAGGATGGACGACTTGATGGATTTCTTGAGTGGAACTAACTATTTTTCAAAAATAGATTTGAAAAGTGGATATCACCAGATCAGGATGAGAGAAGGTGATGAGTGGAAAACAACATTCAAGACGAATGAGGGGTTATATGAATGGCTTGTTATGTCATTTGGCTTAAAAAATGCCCTGAGTACTTTTATGATACTGATGAATGAAGTGTTAAAGGATTTCATTGGTAAGTTCGTAATTGTGTATCTAGATGATATACTAGCGTTTAGCAAGAGTAAGGAGGAACACTTGAGACATTTAGCATTGGTGATGAGGAGGCTGCAACAAGAGAAGTTGTTAATCAATTTGAAAAAGTCCTCTTTCATGAAGACAGAGCTCATATATTTGGGTTTTGTTATCTCTTCAAATGAGTTCAAGATGGATCCTGAAAAGGTGAAAGCAATCAAAGAATGGTCGTCACCAAAGAATATATTTGAGGTGAGAAGCTTCCATGGGTTAGCAAGTTTTTATCGGAAGTTCATCAGGAATTTTAGTGGGATTAGTGCTCAGATGATGGATACAGTGAAGAAAAGACACAAGTCTTCCAAATGGACAGAAGAGGCTGAGAAGAGATTTAACATATTGAAGGAGAAGATAACTGAACAATCGATTCTGGTTCTATCGGATTTCGGAAAGACGTGTTAGGTAAGATGTGACGCGAGTGGAGTTGCAATTGGAGCATTCTTAAGCCAGGACAACATACCTGTTGCATATTTCAGTGATAAGTTAAATGACGCTAGACAAAAGTACTCCACATATGACAAAGAGTTTTATGCCATAATCCAAGAACTGAAGAAATGGAGGCATTATATCATACCAAAGGACTTTGTTTTGTCTAGTGATAATCATGCTTTGCAATTCATAACCAGACAGAAGAAATTAAACCAGAAACATGCTAAGTGGATAGAGTTTATGCAAAATTTCACTTTTGGCATTAAACATATTTCTGGAAATGCTAACAAGGTTGTTGATGCATTGAGCAGGAGAATTTTGATTCTGCAGGAATTTAAAATCAAGACCTTGGAGTTGGATCACCTTAAGGAAATGTATCACAATGATCCAGATTTTGGAGAAGCATATGAATCATGTGTGAATCCTGTGCTCAAAGACAGAAGCTAGTGGGCCGAATATCTTATTCAGGATGGGTTGTTTTTCAAGGGATGTCAGTTGTTCATACGAATATGATCGATGAGGGATAATTTTCTAAAGGAAAAACATAGTAGAGGTCTAGCCGGATACTTCGGCCATGAAAAAACATTTTCTCAATTATCCAGTTCATATTATTGGCCAGGTATGAGAGTGGAGGTGAAGAAATTTGTGAATAGTTGTAAGACAGTATGCCAAGGGGAAGAAACAAAACACTTGGTTGTATCAGCCATTGCCTATTCCAGAGAGGCCCTGGGATTCAATAAGCATGGATTTTGTATTGGGATTGCCAAGGACACAAAGAGGGAGTGATTCCATACTTGTGGTGGTTTTTCAAAGATGGAACACTTTATCCCATGCCAGAAGGCCAGTGATGCAACACATGTTGTGAATTTTGTTTTCAAAGAGATTGTGAGACTTCATGGATTGCCTAGTAGTATAGTTTCAGACAGGGATACCAAATTTGTTGGTCATTTCTGGAGGACGTTGTGGAAAAATTTGGGGACAGAGCTATCTTTCAGTTTTGCATATCATCCACAGACAGATGGACAGATCGAGGTGGTGAATAGAAGCCTAGGAGATTTGATAAGGATTTTGGTCACTAAACACCATAGTCAGTGGGATCATATTCTAGCACAAGCCAAGTTTGCATATAATGACTTAGTGAACAGGAGCACTGGGAAAATTCCATTTCAAACCGTGTATGGAATGAATTCGAGAGGAGTTTCAGAATTAAGAGATCTGAAGAAAAGTGAATTTAGAAGCACGGGAGATGAATATTTCGCTGCAGAGATGCAGGAACTTCACAATCAGATCAAGGAGAAGTTAAAGAAAAGAAGTGGTGAGTACAAGCGCGGAGCTTATCAACATAGAATAAATCTTGAATTTGAAGTTGGATATCAAGTTCTAGCACATCTAAGGAAATAAATATTCCCGAGAGGAACATATAATAAGCTGAAGTTGAAAAATATAGGGCCATGTAAAATCTTGAGAAGATTTGGCGAGAATTCTTATGAGTTAGCGCTGCCGGAAGATGTGGATATATCACCCATATTCAACATTTCATACCTGTATATTTACAGGGAAGATGAAATTGAAGGAGCTGAAGATCAAAGAAATATTTAGTGGGAGAAGCAGATGCCTATAGAAGAGAAGCCACAGATGGAAAAGATCATAGATCAAAGAGTTGGTAAGAAGACCAAAAGGAAGACATATTTTGAATACTTGGTGAAGTGGAAAGGATGACCAACAGAAGATGTCAGCTGGGTTAATGCAACAGAGATACAGAAGCATGGAAGATTAGTGTAGGAGCTCATGGACAGGAGTCCATGAATTTTTTAGCCAAGGAAGTATGATGGAGGAGCATCACCAACAAAGTATAACCGTGGAAGATAGTTGGACGCACTAGCACACATTTTGAAATATTTTGAATTTCAAACTGATCAATGTATTAATGTGATATCTGACAAAAGCGTTTTTGAGTTATTAATGTCTTTGAAGATCAGAGGTTGAGCCATCACGGAAGATGATAGGGAATATATTTGTTTTATGGATCCGATCACAGTACATATTTGGAGCTTGCGCTCTTATCTGTCTGACACAATATTTATTGTAATAGGCATTAAGTAGTTGATAGCATTCAATTCCATTAAGGTAGCGTAGAGTAGTTGGAGGGAATGCTCGAAGAGCACCTCTTGTATAAATCTTTGTTATATTGCCCAGTAAGGTTTTTTGTTGGATGTTGTCGGTTGTTGTAGGCAAAGTGGTTGTCAATTGTTGTTGATAGTTGTTGTAGCGGTTGAATCTAGTATGTGTAGATTTCCATTGTAAGCTAAGAGTTGGGAGATGCAGAAAAAAGTTGTATGAATGTATGTAAGTTTCAGTTGGATGAATATAACAGAGGAACATTTTCGCAAATGTGTGTATGGGTATATGTCTATCTGAATGAATGGTAGAACTTCTGTTATTTTTCAATTCTCTGTTATTTGTGTTCTTGAATCCATGACTGCATTTTTTTTGTTGAATGTATGAGTCATTATGAGGAGTAGATAAGTTTCAAGTATTTCTTTTCATTTGAGCGAGTGCAAGGTGTGCATAGTGCCCACAACGAGTGCGTGACCGAGTTTGTTCAGACTCAAAATCTCAGAAGAGATAGTGAAACTTATATGTATGCAAGGAGTGCATCGATGTCTACAAGGAATGCGTGACAGAGTTTTGAACTCGAAAGCTCAGGAAGGATAGCATGATTCAGTCACGAGAGATAGAAGTGGTTGGAGAACAATCACAAGGAGTGTGAAGTCATCCACAAAGGTTGTAGTGTGGAGAGAGATATGTTGCAATGTGTGCACAGACCAAATTCTTGACTAAGTGTCAAAGATATTGTTCAGAGGAACAAATCGGAGAAGGAAGGCTCAAGAGGAAGAGCAACAAAAATATTCAAGGGGAGGAGTCCTTGGAGTCTTCACTGAATGTCAGTGAACAAGATTCATTCTCATAAGGAGAAGAACGATCCCAGACCGTTATATCTGGTGAAGTTGCAGGGAGGAGAACCAGGAAGTATTTCAACACTTCGAAGGTTCGGAAAGTTGAAAACTTGACAAGGACTGAGTCACAAGGTCCAAAGTTGCGATTCAATCTCGACCGTTGATCACAGGAGAGCACATGGCGATGGGAATTAGGAGATTGGAGGTTGTGAGTGAAAGGCCTAGAGTTTCACAGGGTCGTGAAGTCTGAACCCTTGTGGGGTCGGTGAATCTGAGAAGATGTGTGATGTGAGTTCGGAGACTCGGAGCTGAGTGCTTCAGGAAGGAGTGAAGAAAATATTCGAGACATCCCCAAAGTCCGAACTAGGAAGGAGGGAGACCCACGGTCATAGTCGTGCTCACTTGTGGAAGAGCATGTGTGTGTGGGTAAGACAGTTTTGGGTGCATGGAAGGACCCAAGGAGTCACTCCGACTCAGGAATTTAAATGATCCAAGACCAGGAGGTCAAGCAGCCCGTTGGAGGGAAGGGGGTTGGTGTCACAAGTCTAGCTGCAAAGGACATGTCAAGATGTCTATGAGTCAAATATAGTAGACTCCCAACTAGTTATTGATACAACCATGGATTGACTCACTGGTGAAGAGAAGATGGTAGAAAGAGTGACACTTGAATGAAAAGGAGTAGTTGTAGGCTTACAATTAGCCATGTCAAAGCGTTGAAGTAAATCAAGGGCATAATTTTGTTGGTAGATGGATATCGTTCGTTATCATTTCCCCTAAATTGTCTGAGTTGTGAACTGGGGTTCATGTATTTCAGGTTTCCAACAAAGCCTCTAAAACTATTGGCCCTCCTGGTAAACCAGAAGGCAACATAACACACAGAATGTGATGTGCAATCTCACCTGAGATAGGTTTAATGGGTGGTTGCAAGACTCAGCTATTTACAACCATGGATTGAGTTTGAGATATGAGAGCTCTACCATTGGACCATTAATAGAACTGGTAAGTGAAACCTAATCTTATTGATGATTATGCAGTAACCCATTCATTCATTAAGCATAACAAGTAACTACTGAAAAGAGAATAAATATATGCATGCATTCATCATATTACATAGATATTACCATGGTTCACCCCCTCTTGCGATATGTCCACAAAGATTTGGTTCTTGGCTCTTGTATTATGGTAGTTCTACATCTACGGCGACGTGCACTTACAACTCTCCTCAAATGGGTAAGACCTATATGAGGCGAACTAGATCGCAACAGTATCCTCAGCCTGCAATCTAATCCTCAAGATCTACCTTCTCTTCCCTCCTCTATCCCAACAGCTTACAAAATAGTTCATACAAAAAAATGTAAACCCGAATACTAACTTACTCGGAACAACTACAAAATCCGTAACTCATTAACTAGAAAATACAACAACAACTACTACTTTCCCTATAATACCTTAGTATCAGTATTTATACATATTTGGCTCTCCAACCATTACAATAAATTACCAAAACCCTAACCCTACTGAAGTTAGTTCTTCCTCTCGCGTGCGTCTGTTGTTCTTCCTTCCAGTTGTCGCTTTCCTAGTGCCTACTTTCTTGAATGCGCATGTGTTGTGTTTTCTTCTAGTTGTTGCTTCGCTCTTTGCATGCTTCCTTTCCCCAGGATCATCCTTCTTTCCACTTCGGCCCGCTGCCAACAGGCCCCCAACACTGACATATGGCTCTTCCCGAGCCACCTAATCCTTCTAAGCTTCCTTGATCTCCTTGGTGATCGTCTATAATTTTTCCTTGAGCTATGTTGCCTGTGTCTGCGCCTGCATAGTCTTCTCCTTGATTGTGTCCACTACCTGAGCTGTGACTTTGTCACTAACCAATTCCCTATATTCTTCTTTGGTTTGTGCTATCTGTGTCTTGGCTTCCTCTGCTTGTGCCAGGACTTCTGCTACCCGCTCTTGTAATGGTTCCATTTGAGTCTGTCGCTCTCGTTTCTGTGTTTGCACGGTAGTTAGATCTGCCTGCAATTTCTTCATTTCCTGCGTTCCCTTAACGCGTTTTGTAAATAGCATTGTCTTCTGCCTCTGTTTGATTTCTTGGATCATTGCGTTGATCATTTCTTCTTCCTTATCCCACTTTTGGATCTGTTGATCCTCCTCTAAGCTAGTCCAAAGTTGTGCCACTTTATCAAACAAGTCCACTGCTATGCTGACCTATTGTTCTATCTCTTGTAGCTGTGTTGTTTCTTCCTACTTCCTTTGCTCCTTGACTATTGGTGGAGTGGTTGGTATGAGCTTCTCTCATATATTCTCGATCTCCTTCTGATGTTGATCGATTACCTGCATAATGCGATCAATCCTTTATGTTGCTTTGATTTCCTCACTCTACGCGGCCTGTGGAATCTTCTCATATGTTCCTGCCACTTTCTGCTCTAATCCTTTTATGCGCTCCATTTCCTCCTCGGTATCATATTTAGTCTTCTCATAGACTATTTCCAGCGGGTCTCATTTCTTTGTTTCCTACTTCAATTCGGTTAAGTCTTTGCATGCACGAGATTGTAGCTCATGGTTTTCTCTCACTTGAAACTTGTGTAGCGCTCTTAATGGTATTTTGGTCAAAATGAGTTGAATTTGGCTTAAGTCCTTCAAGGGTGTCTGCCCCACAATTTCGTCCATGTGCAACATACTAGGGTTGATATGGAATGTTATGTGCGGCTGCAGTATGGCTTGGACTGACTCTTGTTCTTCTTCTGGCACTCCTCTTTCTATCGGTGGTGTTGATGGTTCAATTCCCCTGCTGCTTTTTGGCGGTCCTTCCCTGATATGCTTGATGAGATATCATATATCTACCAACTCCTATTGGATCTTGTCCCTGTGGTGTGATTTTGTCGATGTTAATGATCTTCGACAACTGTTTTTCACCTTCCTCTGCATGTCCTCATGACCTGGTTTGAACTCTAGATCTTCTGGCAGTTTGGCTTGCTTCTGCTTTCTTGGGTGGTGCCATGGTGGTGGATGTCAAATGGCTGCTAGACTTGAATGGTATTTGTGGTCTCCATGAACTCTCTCTGTGTTCTTTCGTCTCTGTCGCTCTTTGTCTGTTCTTTCTGCGTGAATAGACTATTGGCTCTCACATTCGTGTGTTGTATGGATTTCCCATGAAGCTTGTCGAGTACGCTTCCTTGGTTATGGGTTAAATGCACCTTGATTACCGGTTCAATGCATGTCTGGCGGTTTCGTACTTGGAATTACTCATGCTTTTATGTCTCTAGTTGGTGGGATTAATGTGATGTCCCATCGGCCCTTGTCGTCTTTTAATTCCCCCTGGTTCTGTCAAGTCATCCCACTTTTGTTGACTTTCCTTTTCCCACTTGTTTCCCTTTGGATGTGACCATTTTATTTCTCATTGTTGAGTGTGCGTGCCCTTCCTCTCTCTGGCGCACTGAGATTTCTCTGCTCTTTTTTTATTTTGATTGATTTTTTTTATTTTATTTTTTTAACTGCGCGGTGGATGGTCGACTGTCCTTATACAACTTCAGTCGACTCCCATTGATCATTCCTATGAGTTCTGAACCTGATAAGTCTCTTAACTATACAACTCCACCGGTGACATATTATACTTCATATGGTCCTAACAAATGCATTCTGATATTTCCTAGGTGTTGTAGTGATTTTTTGTCGTACATCAACACTAGATATCCTTCCTTGAAAGTTTTCTTCTTGATGTGTCTATCGTGCCAAGCTTTGTCTTTTGCTTTTTGAAATTGTTGGTGGAATCCTGCCAATATTCAGTCTTACTCCATGGTCAGTAACTGTTTCATTATCTCTTGTACTCCTCCTTGGTCTGTCGTTTGTGTAATTGCTCCTACGCACAAACTTGGTATTAAAAATTCCAATGGCACCACTGCTTCTTGGCCATAAACCAATTTAAATGGTGTGTGCCCTGTCAATGTTTTTCATGTAGTCTTGTATGCCCATAATACTGTGGGTACTTTGAGATCCCAGTCGTCCCTGTTAACGTTACAAATCTTTTTCAGCGTGTTCTCGAGAATTGTTTTGAAGACTTCCACTGTGCCATTTGCCTGTGGATGATACGGTGTGCTCTTCTGGTGATGGACTTCAAATTATTCAGTCATAGCATTGATGGTTTTGTTTATGAAGTGCATTCCTTGGTCACTCGTCAAAACTCTTGGGCACCCAAATCTCGTAATGAATTTTTCAAATAGAAAGTGTGTTGTTGTTTCTGCATTGCAATCTTTTACTGGTGTGGCTTCCGCCCATCTTGTTAAGTATTCCATCACAATGATAATATACCTTGCTCCTGTTCTTTTAGTTGGTGGGTTGATGGGTCTCACAAAGTCTATTGCCCACTTGTCAAATTCCTGTAATGTTACTTGTGGTTGTAATGGCATCTCATCCCTTTTGTTAGGTTTTCCTACCCTTTGGAAAACATCACATGTTTGACAGTACTCCTTCGAGTCTTTGTGAATCATTGGCCACCATAGGCCTGCGCACAATACCTTCTGCACAGTAGATTTTCTTGCATAATTCCCTCCTGTTATTCCCTCATGGGCTTCTGCTAAAACTCTTGGTCTTTCGTGCTCTAACATGTATCGTCACAAAATTATATCTGCGCACATTTTATATAAATGTTCTACAATCAATTGATAGTCGGTAGCACGGACTACCAGGTTTTTCTTCTGCGTGGTGTTTTATTCATGCAGAGCGGTACCTGTACTCAAGTACTAAACGATGTTTGTAAAGTATTCATTAACAACCTGTACTGAGAATAACTGTGCATCCGGAAAGTTGTTTTCTAAGTTCATAGGTTCTTCTCCATTTGTGACCCTTGATAGGTGGTCAGGACCTGCATTCAATTTTCCTGGTTTGACAATTACTTCAAAGTCAAATTCTTGAAATAGTAGTAACCATCAACAGATTATCCCCCCCAACACTGGCTTGTTGACTAGATATTTTAGGGCTGAGTGATCTGTGAACATCTTAAAGTGGTTCCCTAATAAGTAATGTATGAACTTATGAAGTGCATAGAACATAGCTAGGCCTTCCCTTTCGGTCATGTTATAATTCAATTCTGAGTCTAATAATTTTCTGTTTTCAAATGCTATCGAGTGATCCAAGTCTCTCACTCCTGGCTGTGCCAATATAGATCCAAGTGATATGACTGATGCATATACATGCACATGGAATGTCTTCTCCCAGTCTGGAAATACTAATATCGGCGTGATAACCATCTTTTCCTTCAAGGTATCCAGACCATGTTGACACTAGTCGTTCCACTGAAACTTCATATCCTTTCTTAACAGTTTTTCCATCGGTGCAGTGATCTGTCCATATCCTTTGATAAATTTCCTGTAGTAGCCTGTGTGTCCTAACGTCACCCTTAGCTGAAGAACTGTTTTTGGTGCTGGCAAGTTAACAATTACTGTGATTTTTGCAGGATCTACTATCAAACCTTGTTTGCATACTATATGGCCCAATAGTATCCCGAATGGTGTTCCAAATATGCATTTATTTATGTTCAGTGATATCTGACACTGACTGCATCTTTCTAACATCAGGCGTAGGACTTATACATGATTTTTCAATAAACTATAGACTGTCCAATCGTCCAGGTATACTTCGAGAGACTGGTGGATGATTTCCTTAAACACAACAATGGCTACTCTGGAAAATATTGCTAGTGCATTCTTCAGTCCAAACAGCATGATTGTGTATTGGTAAGATCCCCATTCTGTCGCAAATGTGGTCTTGTATATGTCCTCCTATGCTATCTTAATATAATTGTAGCCTGAGAATCCATCAGTGAATGAGTAAGCTTCATGTCCTCCTACATTCTCTAACACATCATCCGTGAACGGTGTAGTGAATGGGTCCTGTAGGCATGCATTGTTCAATTTCCTCAGGTCGACGCATATCTTGATCCCCCCTTGTTTCTTGTCCTGTACTATTGTTAGCACAATATTGGTTTATTACTCATCGTTGTATAAGTGTCACTACCTACAGGTGCTACCTAATATTTCACAGAGAAGAAAATCTGCATTTCATCATTCATTTTGGCAAATGAATACAATTGTTATGGGATTTTTATTTTTTTTGGGGAAAATTGAAATTATATTGAGTTATTCCCAATATCCAAGTTCAAGCATCAGAGAATCCACGGATTTATGCTACCAAATTTCATGCAGAAACACAGTCGGGTGCTACCTACAGGCGCTTCGTAATATTCTGGCAGAGGATAAATTGTGCAGAGTTATTCTGCCAGTTTTGAGTCACTAATTTAAAACTTGGGTTATGAGCAGTTGAGGATGTATTTTTGAAAACTGGAGGAGGTTTTTGTTCATGACATTCCAAATAACAAAAACCTCTCTCGGTTTTTCAAAATGTGTTTTGGTTTGAGAGATATTGGATATAGAAGTAGGCGTTGCATACTTTGCACAGTGGCACTGCGTACTAATTTCCTGTAGCAGTCATGGTTTTGATATTCTCCTTGTTGGGAGGTTGCCACATGTCAAGAAGAGTTCAAATGGATTCTCAAGGATCATTTAGATATCAAGGGACACCTGCACCTAAGATTTAGCTCCATCAAAGGCCTCATGCATGAGGTGGAAACAATTTATTAATGACTTCCAACAAATTCCTGAAAATCAGCAGTTTGTTGGATTTTTGTCTCTTTGATTATTGCCACCTATCTCCAAGGCTTAGAATCCAATGGAGGAGATGGGATTCGACCTCCTTAGGTTATTTGGATTCTATTTTCTATTTAAAGAGGGAGAAGAAAAAGGGATGAGCCAAGAGAGGCTAGAGAGAGTAGGAATAGGCAGTTTTCTGTCTATTCATTTGTAAGCCTGTGGGCATTTTAGGATTGTAAGCATTACTGCTATTGGAGACTCATGAGAGCTGTGATTTCAGATTGTAACTCTTATTTTATATTTCTTCTTATGTGAATATATTGTAGATTTGAGGATCAAAGGTTGTCAATGATTTATGGATCCCTAAGCAGTAGATGGTCTGTTGTATTTTGCCCATCAGTCATTGTTTATATTCAAGTATTTGTTGATTCATTGAATTGAGAGGATCTCTATTTACTGAACATTCTATCTTATGTTTTCCTTCTTCATTTCTTCCACCTATCAACATATAATCTTGTTTTATGTTAATCATTTTTTGTGCCTTAGATGAGTGGGATGTTTGTGACTCCATTTCCCATTGGTGTAGCCTACTGATATGCAGTTTGCTGCCCTCTCTCTTTCTTTATCCATCTTCCTGATCCACCTATTCAAAACCAAAGTTATCTTTTACATTCTGATGGGTGTTGAGCTTACACTTTAGCAGTCAAAGTGTGACTTTCAATGCTAGCAACTACCATCGGGCTTATCCATTTTGTCTCTTCGACCGGTTCTATGATGTCGGCGTCGAGCATTCTGTCGATTTCCTCTTTGAATTTTTGTTTGTATATTGGGTTCAGTCTATATGGTCGTTGTCTGATCGATCTTGCTTCTGTTATGAGTGGTATCTTCATCTCTCCTAATTATCCTTCTCTACCCTTCATCTCTATAAAGGTTGTAGGAAACAAGTCGATGTATTCATGCAACAACTCTATGATGCTTTCCATTGTTTGCTCATCCCAGTAATCTCCAATGCTCAGTTGTCTTAATGTTGTCTTTATTTACTTTGATCGGCACATAAATGACTTCTAATTCTGTGGGTGGGCCTTCCACATCTCTTTCACCTTCTGCTTCTTCAATCTGAATATGATATTCAACTGGTGCTTCCTCCTGTACATGGTAACATGACAACAGGTCCTTGATTGTCTGTTTGTTCCGTTGTTGCTCTTCTGTGATCAATCCTACCTCTGGTTCTTTGATGAATATTAATCCTCTTATTTGTTTGAGAGTTGCATCTATGTTGGGGTTCTCATGTTTGAATGAGAAAGTGATTGAAAAATTAAGTTGCAATGTCGTCCATGTCGCAGTTCCCTTGCGCAATTCCTAGTCTATATACCAATTCGCTAGTATTCCCTCTAGAGTGTGTATGAAGTGATGAGGCCATTCTTATGGGGGTGTCATTTTCCACAGCGTTCTACATGCCTCCAAGTGTTCTGCTGGTACCCCGTGTCCATCATATTTCTGTTGTTTGTTGTTTTGTTGTTCTGCGCCAAACCTTATGCACAGTAACCGCTTGCATTGGTACAGGTCTGTAATTGTCTCCTTGTGCGCACCCCACCATCTTGAAGGTGTGGCCTTTAGTGCTAAATCAAGTGCTAACAGTCTCTAGTTCTCTAACATTGTGTCCTCATATTGTGCCAATAATGTTTCCAAATCGTTTATTCCATGGAAACTAGGTGGTTCTTTGATTTCTGTGCCTACCCATTGTACTGTGCGGTCTATTCTTGCACATCTTATTGTGGATACTTTGTGTAGCCTTTGCTGCTAGTTCTCTAAGCTGGTGTTTGAATCTCTCACACATGAATTAATGCTTCGCCAACTAAGTACCCCATCTGCAGTTGGGTTTACGTAATCCTTATCGTGCGCAGTTGTTCTGTACAACTATCTGATTTCCTCTAAATCTAGGCAAGTGGGTTCTACAAACCTCTCTCCTTCTGATGGGTCTAATGGCGCAATGACCCTGTATTCTCCTGACTCAAATGTCATTTTCCTCATCTTCAAATTGATTATGGCCTGGTTGTCAAACGCCCAATCCAAACCAAGCAATGTCAGGTAAGGTGTTGTGTCGTCCACTATTTCAATAACTTCAAAATATGAGTTAGTGCACACTCCATCTAGGTCGACTGTCACTCCTTTCAGTCTACCTATTGGTAAGACTTTGTGTTGGTTTGCTAGTTTCAATTGAACCTGTGAATATCCTAATGTAGGTTCTCCCATGCATTTCCATGTTTTCTTGGGCAATACATTAACTTCTGATCCTAGATCTAATAGAATGTCTCCCATATTGAAATCTTCGATGTTAGCCTTCAGTCTAAACTCCCTACTTGTTCTTCTTCTTGTGTGTAGGTGATTAATTGTTTTTGGTTCTAGATTTTCTTCCGTCTCGCTACTACATTTGTCTAGTATGTGTTGCAATATTTTCACAGATGATGAGTCACCTAATATCTTTTCACATGATTGTAAAAATCCTTTGCTTGTACTTACTTGTCCCATGGGTTGCATCCCGTTGGTATGATCCAATGATGGTGGCATCTCGTATTCTGGTGCTTCCCTATTTTGTTGCCCATTTGAAGTCAATGCTATGTCCTCCTTATGAAATTCTTGTCTGGCCTCTTTAAAGATCTATTTTTCCTTCTTCCCGTTGAACTACTTCCTTGGTTCAATGTTCTTCTTTACCCATTGATTATGTGCTAGTTCTTGTGGAACTGCGTTCGTGCCTATATTAGCTCCTCCGCAGGTAACTATGTTGATGATCCGTCCTTCCTCCCTTGCTTCAGCTGAAATCCAATAGACATTCTGGTTGTCCTGGTTCCTCTTTTCCTGAATTTTTACTAGTAGTGTCGGACATTCCTCTGTATCGTGGTCCGATGTGCGACAATACATGCAAGTTGTTGGTGGAAGCGAACATTCTCTTGCATAATGTCCCGGTTGCTGACAATTGTGACATGTGACTGGTCCTCTACCTCATTCGAAGCCTCCTCTGGCTCGTCCTCCTCCTATGTATCCCACTTAGTCTCCTCATGACGCGTTATACTAAGGTGCCTGATTGTATTGCGCGGTATTGTAATAGGGTTGTGTCGTATTGTACTGCGGTTGTGCATTGTTGTATGGTTGTTGCGCAGTATTATACTGCTATTGTGCAGTGTTGTATGGAGCTGGAACTTGATTAAACTATGGTGTTGATTTCCTAGTCATCATTTCTTCCTGTATTCTATATGCGTCGGATGTCCTTTCTTGCATCAACTCCATAGTTCTACAATCTTTGTCGTCGTGACCCACTGACTTGCAAAAGGTGCAATATGAGCTCTTTAGGACTGTTTGGTATTTCGACAAAATCATGCAGTGATAAGGGTCGTGACCCAGTTTCTTGCAGATTTCGCACCACAATCCTCCCATTGGTAATGAATCTACATTCCTTCTACCATATACGGTGCGAACGTTGGACATTCGTTCTTGTGGTGTCCTTTTGTCCTGCATGTAGTACACCAAACTACTTCTCGTTTTTCCTTATTCTTGTTCTGGTTCAGCTGAAATGTTAGATTCTTAAAATCTTCTTTGAGTTCTTCAATAGCTGGGTTTGTCTGCTGGTACTGGTTTTCTTCCAGTTGCAGGGCTGCCTGCGGAGCCTCTGCCTGCATCTGAAATTTCTGTTGTCGTAAAGGGTATTTCAAATGTGGGATTAATGAGTTGACAAACAGGTTCTGATGTTGCATATCAGTCATGAGATATTTTAGCTTTCCCTTTAGCCGCTTGAATATCTGATCAATCTCCCATACAGACTCTCCTGGTTTCTGTCATATTTCGATCATCTCGTTCATGTACTGATCCTCAGAGATCGGCTTCTGGAACTGAATTATCAGTAACTTCTTGATGTATGCCAGTCTCCTTGTCGTCCCAGGGACACTATTTGTGTCTAGAATCATGTACCAGTCTAGTGCGCAGTCTCTAAGTGTGATTGTTAGCTGCACAAGTTTATTATCCTCATCGGTAATCTGTTTTTCTTCCTAGATTTTTGCACAAATGAACAAATGTTTCTCAGGGTCTTCTGCTACTTCCCCCTGGAATTCTGGTAACCTGATGGTGGGATCGTGTCCGACCATCCTAAATGCTGAACTACTACCTCCTCGCGGTGTAGATACCTGAATAGTGCTACCTGAACTGGCTCCTCCAATTGTTTCTCCTTATGTAGATGTACTTCATGTTGTCGGACTTCCTCCGAACTTCGGTTGTCTAAATGGTGGTGTTCTCTTTGGTGTATTAGTCTCACATGGGTTTGTGGGTTCCACACTGACATTAATATGGACAGGATGGTTGCCTTCTCCTCCCACTCTTGGACCTCTCGTCTTCCTCTCATATGTTCCTCAATCTTCTCAATAGCCCGGAGATCCTCTACCTCTTCCTCATCACTTGCCAATCCTTCCCTCACGGTTATGGCTCTCTTCTTGGTGTTCACCTTGTATTGGTAGGGTACTCCGCTACGCGTCCTTCTCATTGCAAGATACCAGATATATAAAATATGCAGAACAGGAATGAAATGCTAGAAATAACAGAATAACAGTAAAATATCTAGCATAATCTTCACAATACACAAAACTGATATACGAAATAGCAACATAAATAGCACTTGAACATAAATAGCACTTGATTCAGATAGCAATGTTCACAGGCCTCTTCGAGGGGGCAACCTCCAATCGAGCAGCGCTCTGTTACAATAATATCCAAGCTAGGGTTCTCATA
>ML781379.1:537102-561505 GCA_009831015.1 Picea engelmannii | reverse complement strand
TTTAATAAATTATTTAATTAATAAAAATATTCATGGTTGTGGCCATGCGTGCCGGTCGTCAACTAGCAACAACCACATTAAGTAAAAAGTGGTTGATATACGCCGATCAGCGCCATTTTCCAATTTTTTTAATTAATGGCGCCGATCGGTGTATATCAACCACTTTTTACTTAATGTGGTTGTTGCTAGTTTATATTCTTATAGCGCCATATAATGGTAGTTTAAATGTGTTATGTTTTTGTCTTTTTGCTGTCAGATATTTGTCCTGAGATATTATTTGATTTGCAGTTTTGAGTGGTTAAATATGTTTTTGTCTTTTTAAGATCAGATATTTGTCCAAAATTAGGCAAGATATTGTTGGATTTACAGTTTTGAGTGATTAACTCTATATAATTAAAATGCTCTAGAGTTTTTCCAACAAGCCCAAAAATGCAATTTAAACAACAAAAAATTAGGACTTCATGCAAATTTATGTTGCCTGATTCCAAAGAAGAATGGTAGTTTAAATGTGCTATGCTTTTGTCTTTTTCAAGTCAGATATTTGTCCTAAATTCAGTGAGATATTGTTGGATTTGCAGTTTTGAGTGGTTAAATATGTTTTTGTCTATTTCCAATCAAATATTTGTCCAAAATCCAGTGAAATATTATTGAATTTACAGTTTTAAGTGGTTAAACCTGTATAATTAAAATGTCCAGAATTTTTTCAACAATCCCAACCCATTTCTGCATTCAAAACAAAAACTTAACGTAAAACAATTAACATGTTATAACATATAAACTTATTTTACACCTCTCTTACAACCTACCTAACGATACAGTCAACCAATTTAACTTTATACGCATAGGATCTGGTAGTTTCTACCTAAAAAATCAATTTTTACCATATTGGAAAAAGAGAACAGTAGAAAAATGTACCTTGAAACTGGAGAGTTGAGTTGGAGTGTTATCGGTTTGCTTCTTCTGAGTGTGTCTATGCATTATAGATTTGATCAGTACTCATTCAGCTGCCCAGATGTCCAACACCGTGGAATCGGCCCAGCGAAATTATTGCCCCAGATGTCCAATGCCCCGAGCTTTTGACTCCGGCCGAATTTTCACAGGAGGGCTGCAGAGAGTTGTTCCAGAACATAAGGGTTTGTAGCTTCAGCGGGCCTACGATTCAGCCGAGAACCCTTCGCCTCATGCGATTGTTCATCGGGTACTGAATAGGTTCCTTGAACTTGTTTTCTGACAAATCAAGGAACTACAATAACTCCAAGGCCATTGCCCATCACTGTCCATTGAAATGGCGAGGAGTTGGCTCTGGTATTTGAAACAGCGGGGTAGCTCGGAGGAAACGTGAACCAACACGTGGTGCAAGGATGAGGAAGCGCCATGTATAGCTGGCTTGTAATCTGAAGAGGTAAATGCAGGTAGGGCCGGTATATGCTTGTAATCTGAAGAGATAAATGCCCGCTAATCCGGCTAATCACCAGCTATACGGTTGTAATCTGAAGAGGTAAATGCAAGTAAATTCACAGTAATCCGGCTCAGTAATGACAAACGCTCGGATTAATAAATGGAAGGGCGTAAATCATAGCCTTCCATTGACTGGACGCGACGAAGAATATATCAGTATCAAACAATCTTAACAGCACGATCGGATTTTGTGATTAAAGGTGGCTTAAACTGGCACCCCGTTTCCAAAAGGGATGCCTATTGCTGTTATTACCTTTAATATTATACATTGGATTGGCTCTATTTGACTATGTAAAATTATGTATGGTGAAACAATGGAATGGATTTTGTAATGATTATATATTTTTTTTTTTAAGGTAGTTGTTTATCTATTTTTATTTTTTTTTTTTTTAATTTTTTTTTTTTTTCAGAATTTAAATTTGATAATATAAATTTGTACGAAATCACAATTTTTTTACATTTTTTAATGTAGAAATGGATTTAGTGTGTTGAAAAACTTCTTGGGCGCTGAACTACATAAATTTAACCACTCAAATCTGACAATACAATAATTTCTGGCCATATGGTCGAAAACATCCTCCTAAAATGACATTCTTATATTTGTAAAATCATAAAAGTTGTACCCAGATGGTTGACCAATTTTGGTGGCCAATACAGAGGGATTGATGTTTCTTTGACTTCATGAAAATTGAAAATTGTAACATATATACAAAGATCTTTCAAGTGATGTGGTAGGGTGTTTTTATTATTATTATATATAAAAAAAAATGAAGTTAATTGGATTTAATTTGGGTGGTTAGGAAGAATGTTGTTAGCTTCCCCACCCAAGTTCAATTCTCACAAGTGACATGGTGAGTTATTCACGAGTATATTGATGTAATGAGACTAATTATTATTTTGCAGACCTCTTTATGCCAATAGGAAAGGAGTAGAGTTTGAAGCAATCTTAGGAAACCTATTGGCTTATCTTGTTCTTGTACATAAGTACATAGTCATAGGAAGCCTATTATCTTCCATGCTTATCTTATTCCAATACATAAGTATATAGTCATAGGAAGCCTATTGTCTTCCATGTTTATTCTTATTCTTATACAGAAGTGCATAGTCCTAGTCATGCTCTTAATGGGGGGAAAGGAAAAACTCATTTCTATGATGAGGATAAGATAAGGTGTATTTATATACAAACTATTTAATATATCCTTAAAAACTTTAACTTGGAGGGGGGCCCTTGTCCCACAAACAAGGGGATCTCATACACCAATTTGGTGTCTAGCTTGGTGTGACCTTAAAATTAGATTATTATTATTATTATTTTGTAAATAAGTTTTTTTATTATAAGTTACCTGTCAAATTCCACCATATACATGACAGTCTTCGAAGCATAAAGTTTATTGGTCTGCATTGCCCAGGTGGGAAACCAATGTAGCCATGTGTTCAAAATAAACCACTTCCTGAAATATAAAAACTTGTCATAGCCAAAAAACAACTCCTTATACACGTGTTGTCTATCAACCTCGGTGCCACGCGGGGTGATAACAAAAACTAACCAAAACTTGGCCATCAGTATAATCCTAAAACCAGAACCTGAGAATGATGTCTTCATGTTGGAGCCGTGTGCAGGTGAGTAGACACCCCAGTTTCACTGGACTCCAAAGTCTTGGTTGTTGATGCGGTTGAAGGAACCAGAGAGTGGTGGAGGAGTGCAAATAACAGAACCTCCAGACATTCTTCACGGTGCTCCTTGAGCTCAGACCTGAACACAAGATCCTCCAAGTCGTTCCTGACTTCGAAGACCAGTTCCTGCAAAACATCCATTGAAGCCTGGATACGAGAGTAATCCCCACAGGCGCAGCAAACGAACGGAAGGGGTTGAGATGGGGTCACCTCCGGAGTGGGAATGGTGTTGGCCTAGGGGTCTCAGTCCCATGTTGATCATCAAAGCCTTGCTCCGTTGTCTTCACCTTGGGCATGTCGAGTCAAGTGGTTTGACAGCCAGGGAACTCTCTGGGCTTCGCCCCTAGTGCCATTTCGGATGGGCCTTCCACCTCCGGAGTGGGAATGGCATTGGGTTGGGGGTTAGTCGACGGTGTTGCAGAGGAGTTGGATGGCCGAGAGATGGAAGGCCCATCCAAAATGGCACCAAGGGAGGAGCC
Organism: Picea engelmannii; assembly: GCA_009831015.1. Taxonomy (NCBI): domain Eukaryota; kingdom Viridiplantae; phylum Streptophyta; class Pinopsida; order Pinales; family Pinaceae; genus Picea; species Picea engelmannii. Next base: position 557,894 of record ML781379.1, on the reverse strand, counting down.
CAAAGAGTTCCCCTGGCTATCAAACCACTCCATTCGACAAGTCCAAGGCGAAGACAACAAAGCAAGGCTTTGATGATCAACGGGGGATTGAGAAGTAGCAGAAGTGGGCAAGGTCTGATGTTGGTCGGGGTTTCGATTAACCATTCTTCCATAAGTATTGTACCATGTCAAGCCTCGTTTGGAATTTCCTCTCTGCCTCGGCCTAACCAGGAGGGGGACATGGAGGAGGACAATATTCAAAGAAGAATTATGGAACCGAAAGGAAGGGACGGCGGAAGAATTGAGACACTAGAAGAGCATAGTAACATCAATGGAAAACGGTAGGCAATGGAGGAGGAATAACCCTGGAGCCAAGTGAAAAAGACAGAGGAGGTGACATGACAACCTGCTCACAGTTTCCATCGCCATAACTAATCTAGGACGAATGGCACATTGTAGCACCTGAAGGTGGTACTCTGTGGAGAGAATGAGCGAGCGCATGTAATTGCAAGCCATTAAATTGTTGTGGGTGATGATGAAGGTGCGAGGCACATGGCTTGCCAATGCGATTTGTCCCTCCGACCTCCCCCATGTTCATTGTCTGACACATGACACCCCATCCGGGAAAATTAGATGATGATGATGATTATTGTTGTTGTTGTTGTTGTTGTTATTGACTTTACATAAATATACTAATTATTTTGCATTGTCATCACTTAATTCTATTACCCATTTTAACTTACTGGAATGAAATATTTATAATCAATTTCATTAACTAATATTCTCAATTTGTAAATGAATTGTTGGTGTTTATCACATACCACTAACCACTCTAAACAATTTTAGATTTTGTAATATTTTTCTAAGACACCTAAAAACCTATAATAATTAATATTATCAATTTAATGTCTATTGATATAATTTTAAAACTTTGAAGTACAATTACAACATTATATAATAATTAATACTATCAATTTAATTTTTATTGATATAATTTTAAAATATTGAAATGCAAAACAAAACTTAACCACATGAAATAAAATTTCAAACTTTAAAACCTCACCACCTAAGATAAATAATTGATGATCCATTAAAAAAAAAAAATTAAACAAGAAGATCGACCACCTAAACTAAATCATTGGTGATCCATAAAAGCTCACACAAGAAGATCAATGTCTACCCATGATGCAATTTAATTTTTTAAACAATATAATAAAAAAATATAAATAAATAATTTATTTTTATTAAAAAAATATTAACCACTATTTAAGTCTACGTTGATAAGTTATTTTTAAATATTCTTTAATTAACTATAGACTTTGAATGGGAACTTTTAAATAATGTGATTGAAAATTAGGGCTGACATCAATGACTACAATCAATGACTAGGGTTGGCATCAATGAAAACAACCAATACAATCAATGACTAGGGTTGATATCAATGAAAACAACCAATCTTCCAACAATATCCCACTTTGTCATTGATGGAAAAACGCATGCTCCCCATGTCCTCATTCTCCTGATTTCTCTCCCCATTTGACATCAATGGAAAAAGGTGGGGTTGCTCCCCCTGAGTTTAATGGAAAAAGGTAACTCTCTTCTTTGGGGCTGCTCCCCCTGAACATATAACACTTAATAACACTTCATTTTTATGGTCTCTTTCTTCCTTGGATATTTTTCGTGGATCTAGGACGTATATGTTACTTGGTCTTCTTGTTGCAGTTGCAACCAATCTTTATAAACCTTCTTCTTTGATTTTGCATCTTTGTGAGTCAAACGTGAGAGTATATCCTTGATCACACATTTTACTAACACTTAGTAGATTATGATTCAAGTATTCAACCGATAGGACATTCTTTGCTTTTAAATTTTTGCTTCCAAGCTCTACTACACATTTTCCAAGTATTTTGGTAGATGAGTCATCTCCAAATGCAACATTGCCACCCTTTCTCTTCAAGCTGATGAATTTGACTTAATCCCCGGTCATGTGTGAAGAACATCCACTGTCTATGTACCGTTCATCTTCTTCTTTACATTCTTTAGCGGTCAATGCTATTTGACAATATTCATTGTTTGGAATCTCTTTCCTTCTCCATATTGTGGTTGGCATAGGGACATTTGGCATAGGAGCATCTTCATCCATATATCTGCAATCTCATGCTTTGTGACCAAGATAATTACATTTGTAGCATACAATATTTTTGTCCATCAATGGGGAAAATGAATTATAACTTATGTTTACAAATCCACGATTGTTTCCATATCTTCTATTTAAACCATTCATGTTTCTTGCATATTTGTTCCTTTCATTGATTCTACAATTAATTGCCTTATGTCCAAAAATTTTGCAAGTATAACAATGACCAAGAAAGAAATTATGATACCTGGGAGTAAGTGACCTTCTTTGTGATGTAGTCCATCTGGGTTCATGATCTACTCTTCTGTAGTTTCCTTCATATTGATTGAAGCTTCTTTGATTTCTAAAGGTAGGAGGTATTCTTGGATATTCATCTCTTTTGTAATCATTCCTTCTTTCTGGTATCCTGGTCCACTTCTCATCAACTCTCTGTGTAGAGATTTCTTCAACCTTCTTGTTGGTATTTTCATCTTCTTTGTATGAAGTTTCACCCATGCATCCAAGATGTGTTAAGTCTTTTGGAACTTGAGAGTTTCTTAAGCTCTTCCTCAATGAGACAACTTCTTGTTCAAGTTTATCACAATCTTCTTCTTTCTTCATCATTTGGACATTCCTTACTTCTCATATTCATCTTGCTTCTTCGAGTAGAGTTTTCAAGGAAATAGTTTCTTCTCTTAGTTTCTCAAAGTCTTCTATTTTTTTCTTCAAGCTTTCAATTGCCTTTTCACAACTACCCAATTCACTTCTTAGTTTTCTATGCATGTTTTTGAGCTTGCTATTTTCAATCTCAACATGCTTCAATTTTTTAAAATTCTCATCTTCTTGTTGAATCATTTCTTCTTCTTCATTGGACTTTTCTTCTTCAGTATAATCTCTTTCAATCCTTGGATAAGGAAATTCAAATTCAACATGTCCTACTCCTTCACAATTAAAGCAAAAGAACTCACCTCTATTTGCTTCTTTGAAATATGAGATGTTGTAATTTGCTTCAACTTCTTCTTCTTCTTCTGCTTCTTCCCTTGCATAAAGTTCTTGTAGCTTGTCCCAAAGCTATTTTGATGATGCACATGATCCCACCTTGGATTTCACTGAATCTGTCAATCCATCTAGGATGGTATCTATTGCCAATTTGTTGTTCCTTCTTGCTTCCTCCTGAGATGTAGTCTTTGGTTTCTTCAAAGCATTGTATCCTAAAGAAACTGAGAACCAAACTTCCGCCCCAAGAGATTTCAAGTAAGTTTCCATTCTATTACTCCAGTATTCAAAATTGCTTCCATCAAATGGAGGAATCCCATTTGGAATGTTTTCTTCCATTTTTTCTTAGGATCTTCCTTCTAGTGGTTAAACTGTACTGAAGGTAACCCGCTCTGATGCCAATTGTTGATACTGAGAGGGGGGTGAATTAGTATCAAGCACAATTTTTTTTTTTCAAATTATACTTCAACCAGATTATATATTCAATTATATCCAATGAGCAAAGAACCATAGTAGAAGAGTTACACCAATACACCACAATACACCATGCACAATATATGAGAAATAATCAATAGTTATTTTTCAAGGGAAGTAATGACTTCCAAGGGAAGCTACATCTTCCAAATATAAAGGGAGAGATAAACCTCCAAAAGGAAGATACAATCCTCCAATATCAAGAGAGGGTTGACCTCTCCATCCTTTCCCCTTCCTTCCACCCAAGAATATATGAGAGATAATAAAACTTTACATTAAATTATCACCATCAACCAACCATAACATAGAACCTGATAATGTTTCCTGAGACTTCTTCAACTTCTGCAATTCTTCACTTCTTGGAATTCTCTGATCCTATAGATAATATTACTCAATGTATTCTCTAAAATGCCTCTAATTTTCACTCCTTGAATCCTCCCAGAAAAGGAGTTATAGAGAAAATGGTAGACCTTATTCAATTCTGGTTTATTCAGGAGATCGAACTTGTACAGAATTTGTCGCGCTCAATATTTAACATAAGATTCTGAAATTCGTATACAAGAAACTACAAAACGTACTCTTTCTAATGAAATTGGGCTCACTTCATTTGTATTCTCTATGAAGACGTTATGACTGATGTACCCAGAACACTTGTTTATGACTAGCTTCAGGACTAGTCAAAAACCCTATCTTCCACAGAGTGTATCTCCAAAATTATAGCGAATAAAGAGATGAAATGTTTACCATAGGTACCTAGATATGTCTTCTCAATAGCCTCAGAATTTCTACATCTGACTCGTTCTAGAAACAAATTTATAGTGAAAATGGTAGGATGACCTGAAAATAACATACCTTAGAACACATCACCAGAAGACTTCATCCTCCCTTGAAATTCGACCTTCTTTACTTCATATTTCCTCTGAAATTAAACTTCTATCTTCTTTTTCATTAACAAACTTGTGTGTGTTGAAAAATGAATGTATAATGAGATGTATTTATACCCTTTATGTCACTTTCTTTTAACATTAGGGTCGACATGTAGTTTCTGCTTCAATTCACATTGTCATCTTCAAAAATTAATTTCTCCTCAATCGTGAGGATCCACATGATGTGCCACATACCATCGGAAGTGGAATGACTTATACTGTCCATCCATGGGTTTTGTATGTTCATGTGTAATTTCCTTCATGTATATCTACTTCGATCAACTGTGGGGTCCAAAATTCAATGGCTAGGGTTGACATCGATGACTACAACCAATGACTAGGGTTGACATCAATGACAACAACCAATATTCCAACTTCTCACACATAAAAAAAAACCTTTACCTAGACCTCCTAGGTCTTTATTTATATTATTTCATAGGCTTATAGACGTTACAATCCTTACCCAAAACCCCTAACCCTATCATGGTTAGGTTGGTCTGCTTGCGCCCCACATTGCTCTTCCTCCTGCATGTTTCTTTTTCTTCTTTTTCTGCATGCTTCTTTATTTCCACTTGTTGTGCGTGCTCCAAAATTAGGTCTTCCTTTCCAAAAATAGGTCTTTCTCAAAAATGGATCCTTCTCCAAAAATAGGCCTACACCCAAAATAGACTTCCTTCTCAAAATAGGTATGTGCTCAACATAGGGAAATCCCTTTTTCTTTTTGATAATATTTGTGACCTCAAATGATTTTTTATTGGCTTCTAAATTAAGCTCAATCTTGAGAAGTGTCTCTACATGGTCAAGAATCAATACTAACAAAATTATAGTCCTTAATATATTCTATTGAGGTATTGAGATGGACCCAAAAAGGTTTCACACCATTCAAAATATACACCCCCACCCACCAGATTATGAAAAATCGTTCCTTCCCTAGACAATTGGGGTTTATTCATCCTTTCCTTGCCAATTATTCTCATTGATTCCTTGCTTGAACAATCTCTTAAAGAAGGTGTTTCCATCACTTAAATCAAGGAGAGTTAGAATTGTTTTGAGGACCTAAAGGGATTGCTCCTCCCTCCTCCCATCCTCACACCTAATGTTTAAGGAAACCCTTGATTCTCTATGCATAAGTGGTAATCAAATATTCAATGAGAATCATGCTTGACCAAAAATATGAAAATTGTGAGGAATGTGTCATTTATTATATTATTCACTGTTTACTCTCCTATGAGATAGGGTACTATGACATTGAAAATCAATGTCTAGCCCTTGTCTTTTCCATCAAAAATCTCAGTCTTTACATGTTCAACCATACAATGGATATAATTCTCCAAAATATTCTTCTATGATATCACCTTAGTAAGCCTAACATTATGAGTCAGACCAGAAAGTGGATCCTTCTTATGCAAGATTATGATCACGAGTTTGTTGATCACAAGTCCAAGAAGGGGATCATCGTGGTAGAGCATCTTGTTGATCCCCCCCTTCTTGTTCACCAACTTGGAAACACAAATGAATCCTTCCTATATGATCTTATCATTCATATCTAGGAGGCCTCAATAGACACCTATGATAGGTACATAGACATTGTGGGCTACTTGGTCTCCAATGATTATGAGGAAGATACTAGTCCCAAGACAAGCATTGCATTCCCTTTAATGATCATATGGGGAACCCTCTATAAGTGTTACTTGATGGGATTCTCCTCCAATGACTAAATCTCAAAGAAGCTTGAGATATCTTACACAAGTCACATTGGTGTCTACGAATTTCTTTCCCTTTCTTGTTAGCAACTCCTTCAAGCACGTTCATAGTTGAACCAAATGTTAGGTGCAAGCCAATGAATTTCATACTTTTGTATCTTCCATTCATCCCATCTAAGGGCACTAGCCCTTTTCAACACAAGTTTTTGAACTCATTGGTAAAATAAACCCGACCTTCTCTAATAAGCATATTTTCATAACTACTTCCACTATGTACTACCAACGTGAGAGAAGGTGATCATCTTGCAGAAGGGATTCAACCATATGGTTTCCATTTTCATTTTTAATCACAATATATATATCACTATGGATTCCCCATACGATCATTTTAGACAATGAAACAATATTCAAGAACCATGAGATGAAGGAGATTTATGCCAAGTACAACATTCAACATAGGTATTCCTTCCCATATTACCATTAAGCCAATGAACAAGGAGAGGATTTTCACAAGTGACTTACAAGTATCTATTCTCAATAAGGCTATGTTTGAGTCCCAATATGAATGACACATCAAAATATTCCCTCCCCTATGGGCCTTCCACATGCGTACACAAACTCTAATATGTGTCACTCCCTTTAGCATCACTTTTTAGGGATGAAGTTGTATTTTTCCTCAAGGTGGAAATCTCCTCACTAAATATTCCCTCCTTTTCTCTCACCCATGAACATGAGATCCTTGCAACTCACCATGTATAAATAGATATGTTGGATGAGAGGCATCTATTGGCCCGTGAGAATCACCTTGTGTATAAAAAGAGGTTATCATCTTCTTAGAAAAGGAAGGTTAACATTTCTTGTCCCCTACACCATAATTATGGACATACGAAATGGAGCATGTCTCCTCATTTATAGGGAAGAGTTCCCTCTAAAAGAACAAAGCAAATACATGCACTTGAAGCTCTTTGTCTCATGATCCTTTCCCCTTGATTTTTTACTTTCCTACAGGCTCTTATTCTCATCTAGAAGCCACATGTCCAAAGTTCAATGTGGATTTCACACCTTTCACCTAGTGGCATGTGCAAGCTCCCCTCAAGGGGTTGTCACATATCTAAGAGATGAACAAGGCACTTGACCCTTTATACCCTATAATGTGTATATATAATTGCAAGTATCACTCCTTTTGCTTCCCAAACTAACACTTCAAATGTGAAAAATTCCCTTAACGAAGTGCAACCCTAGGGGAACTTAGGAAGGTTTCCCATTGTCACCATGGCAACTGTTTGTAATACCTTTGGCTGGTTCTTTTCTAGCACAAGGGGGGAACCCTAGAAAATAAGTTTATCATTTTTTGTATAAATAAAAGGAAGGTGTACTGTCAATTGTAGTTTCTATCCAATTGGGTAATGGAGTCAAGATCAAATAAAAAGAGGGTTTGAATATTAGAAAGAAGACATCATTAATCCATTCATTGATGTTCCACAATTAGCCCAAAAAATATTTTTAGATTATGCAAGAAAGTGAGAGACCTTATACAAGATGCACCATCACAAATGTGAAATTATAGTGAGGAATAAGTGCAACCATTAAACAAAAAGGAACAACCATAAGATGAAGGGCCTACATGAAGTAGACAAAGTAGGATATGCTTCTTATTGAATGAAAAAAATATTCAAATTTTATTTCACTACAAGGTCAAGAGGACCCAACAAGCCTCTCCTAATATTCCTCCCTAGTTAGGGAGACCCACATACTGAAGTAAAAACAACCCTAAACAAAAAAATACATTAGTAAATCCATGAATACTTCAAGGTTGCATCAAGGTGGAGTGTTTAACAACTTCAACTCTAATCTCTTCCTTTTTATCAAACTTTCCTTTCACAAAGATTATTTTAGCAACAAACCCTTGGCAATTCTTGAAAAACCCTATTCATCCATGAAACAAATGAGGAGATAGAAAAGCCTCACATTGGACTTGTCCCTTGACTTCTTCCTCTCAAATATATTCAACTAATCTCAGAGGGGAACTCCCATACTCATAACCATGCTCTTAGCAAATGAATATTCTCTTCTATTTATGTCCTTCAAATCAAACCCTAATTCATAAAATACTATTTCTTTTTAGAATGCCCTAAAATGCTTTTAATGGAATAAAACATGTTCATATTGCCACTTGTCATATTTCTATTTCATGAGATCCTTTGAAAACATTCATTTTTTTACATTTAGGGGTTTAACCATGGCATCTCCTAGTGTAAAGATCTTTCCCCCAGGTATGTAGAAAATGCTTGGAACAAAGTGTTCTCACCCCAAATCCCTCCTCAAAGGTTTTCAACATGCCTCCAAATATGTAGAAAGGACCTCAAAAAATGTGTCCTTACTCCCTAATACCTCAAAAGGTGAAATATTCCTCCAAATGTGTGAAAATGGATTAAATAATGTGGCATCCCCAAAATTTATCCCCGAAGTGGAAACACACCTCTAAATATGTGGAACATGATTCAGACATAATGTAATGCCTCCAAGGGACTTCTTTTAACGATATGAATTCTTTCTAGTGCCACATGGAATCACTTCAAACAAGGAGTTCCTCTTCTAGGTCCCCTTCTTATTCTTCCTCCATTCATATGGCTTTGAATCTTAGGTTCAATCTAGGAAAATGACTCAAATGTGTGTCAAGTGTGCCCAGTGGAACCTCATGGTGATACAAGTATATGGAAAGTCCACACTTTTGTCCTTGCCTCAGATGATGAGAAGTGCATGGGAAAGTTAGTACAAGTTGCATGGCCTGCCCCTGAACTCCAAGGATCTATTTCTCTAGTGAGAGAAGAAAGGCCCATGAATATGCAAAATGAACTAAGCAATTTCAAGAGGTAATAACATCACTTACCACTTGTAAATGGTTCATGATTTTGGTTATTTTCATGTTGGTGGCCAAAACATGAATCCTATTTAGTTTAGTTGCTATGTATTCTTAGTAGTTCTAATATTTGTTTCTTGCTTTTGAAATCTAATCGCTATTTTATTGTCAATGGCTAAACTTCCGTGCTTTATAGACCATTCACAACTCGTTACTTCCATAGTTTAGTCATCTTTCAGTATGGATGACTAACATATCACATGTTCTTGTAGTTAGCTAAATTCCTAGCCCTAGAATCATTGTCTTTATGGGATTCAACATTATCATATTTATATAATAGCATGCTTTGTGTAACTAGATATTTACGGCTCTCATCAATAACCTCCTTTAATGCTTTTAGAAACTACTTGTTATCATAGTTTAATTCTTTGATTAGCTTAGTCTTTATATCATGATTTTGTGTATCTCCCTATCCTCAAAATTTTGTACTTGTTATGCATGGTTTTTTGTGATTTTGTTTTTTCATTATTTTGTTGAAAGGACTTTTTAAATGACATATATCATGCCATTTGATAGATTTCCCTCCTTCTACCAAGTCACAAGATTGTTGCATAAGTGTTCTACCAAGTCACAAGATCTTTCCATAATTGTTCTATGGACCTTTAACCCAATGCACTATCATGTTTGCTATTATTACCATTGTGTTTCCTATTTCTCTTCATTGTCTTTTCTTGTCATTTACTCTTTAACCGACACCTTAATACTCTCCCTATCATAAATAAGGTCTTCTTTATGGGGATAAACAACAATGCATAACTTTTTCATTCATCAACTCAAATCACAATGATAACCATCATGACAATTCTTCCTTCGTTAACTCTTTGCATATACCTAATTGTTTAAGTAAGCCAACAGGTGTGCAATACTGGAGAGCCGAAGGAGAGACGAGAATAGTTTCCATGGATTTTTTAAAGTTTTTAGGCGGGAAAATTAGCATGCATCGTTTCTTGTGGATTTTGGTCTCTGGGAAGCTTACTACGGTGCTAGTTTTTTTATTATAGTCAGCAGAATGGCCGGTTATTGGTCTCCAGATGGATTTTGAGTTTAGGGGACATGATGGAGGTTTTATTGACTTCAGTTGTTTGTAGAATCTGGGGTCACGTGATATCAGGGAGAGTTTTCTATCAATAGTTTTTAAGGCATTAATGATGGGTTTATGCCGGTATTATCCTTTTATTAACCTTTCTAACCTCTTTACTATACAACTGAACTAGCTCTTTGTCAATTGGCTCTAGTTTTTTTTGTGTATTTTCCCTTCTAGGAAACTGTGCCTTCCTTGAAGTTTTATTAAACACCTCGTTTTTTTCTGTATCTAGCTATTAATGCAGTTTACAGGTGGATACCTCTTCATTAACAAGGCCATGTGATTAAACTGTGTTTAGTATTCCAATATGGGTTAGTAGGGCCACTTGTCCCTGTTTATTGGTTTGGGGGTTTACAGGTGGACCATCATGTATCCTTCTAATCAAGGATTATTAATGAGGAGATAAGGCAATTAATGGGTAAGGACGACGAAAAATTGTGGCAGGAGGCCAAGATTTTTACGTCAATTTATAATCTTAAGAAGCAAGGCATTTCGTCTTCTACTTTGGCCACAAAGGAGAACGCTTCTACTGTTCATCCTCTAGGAAGGTCACCTCTATTTTCGGGAGTAGGGTATAATACTATTGTCCAAAATGGGCCTTCTCATCTAACATGGAAGGAGTTGGAAGCACAAAGACAGTCTACTAAAGTTTTTACTGGATCATAAAACAGTCTTGAAGGTTTTACCAGTGCAGGTAGGAAGTTTTTTAAGACTCGGACACATACACCCAGGTTTAGGAGAAACTGGAAATACAATAAGGTTCTCAGGAAGATGGTCCTTGGTTCTGATATAGGCTTGGAGGATACATGTCGATTGGATATTTGTGGTTTGGTGGTTAGATTTACCTACGTAAATCTACAGAAGGACACTCTTCTTGACTGGTTGGAAAAGGATTGGAAGCCATTGCTTGGGTATGTACCCGAGTTATTCCACCTCACCAAAGGATGGTTGGGCTTCCTTTGCAGGTCTCTCAAAGACGTTGCACTTCTACTGACTAAAAAGTGGCTTAACGGTGGGAGCAGTCTCATGGTTAAAATATGGTGTGTGGAATTTAATCCAGAAATGGATTATTTCTCCCTGAGGCATTTATGGGTACTATTGCTAGGACTTCCCTGGCAGTTCTAGAATGAGGGAGATCTACCGACCATTGGGAACTCCCTTGGGGTTTTCATTGCCATAGACACGTGAGCACTTGCTATGAGCTCAAGGAAGATTGGGGAGGTACTAGTGGAAATGGACATTACTCACGGGTTACCGAAGAACTTAGAAATAGAATGGAGAGGTAGACGCCTGATACAAAGTTTGGACTACCTGGGAGTTCCTTTTAGATGTAGAATTTGTCGTAGTACTGCACATTTACGACGCAACTGCAAAGGCCCTATGGAAACTGAGCATGAACCAGAGGAATATTTCCCAGATTATATCACTCAGGATACCTCAATGGAAACGAGTTTCTATGGTCCTAGACCTGGTCTTTCGGCACAGGAGGAAGATAACACATAATTGAGGAAGTCCTTGTTGGGTAAGTTAATTCATTATTGTCCTTCACTTTTCTACTCCTTGTCATTAGTGGAACGTGAAGCTTTAATTTCCTCTAAATGGATTTTTTCCTCGACGAATTGTGTTTCGGGTTCTTCTGGGGTGAGTGGGGAGGAATTTACCCATTCTAGTTTACCTCCAAAGGGTCATGAGAACAGGGATTTGGATATTGCCACGACCACTCTGGATATTCCCTTAGCCTCTGATCTTGTCTGTATGGATAGTGTTGAGGTCTTTGTTCAGACTCCTTCTTCTGAACCTGTGGGTCTCTCTTTCAATATTCCCTTACCTGAGACTTTACCGCCTTTGACGGAGGACTTAGCTTTGCTTCCGAGTTACCATGAACCGGAGGAAGAAGAGACCACACCGTCTCATGTATTGGACTCATACTTACCTTTTATCCAGGACAAGGATTCCTCTATTAAACTACCTATTTATTTGGGGAATTCTTCAGTAACTTCACCATAGGAGGAGGGGAGGACTAGTACTTCACTTTCACATACTGCCCGGGTAGGAAAGGATTTTGCTTGGTCTCGTGGACTAGGCTCAGAGATTTCACCGATAAAAACCAGAAGCGCGAGGAAGAAAATTGTACCCAGTTCTACTATTAACTCACATACTACTTCTACCTCAGAAGGGGGGTCACTTAGAGCAGTGAAAGCCCACGCAAGGGAACTTTAATGATTTGTCTTTCACTCAATCTTAGAGGTATTGGAGGCACCCAAAAATTGGCCTCCATCATGAGAGTTTTGGATGAAACTCGTCCAGATTTAGTTTGTTTACAAGAAACCTTGGTACAATCCGAGAAAGCTAGAATGTTTATGAGTATTATTCGGCCTTGCTGGTTTTGTTCCACTATTAGCTCTGTTGGAACATCGGGTGGCTTATTAGTTGCATGGGATCCAATTTTATATGAATTAAATTCCTTTCTTACCTATGGTGGAATCCTTCTGACAAGTCACATTATAGCAAGCAAAAGGGAATTATTGATATTAAATGTATATGGACCATGTACAGAGCAAAGGCATTTTTGGAATAAGATATCAGATTCGGGCATTATTTCCAAGAAAAATCTCATTATTTCTAGAGACCTCAATGTGACCCTATCATCGGAAGAAGTATGGGGCGGAACAAACACTTCGACTCACTCTGTTGGTTTCTATAAGTCATTTTTTCAAGCGAATCATCTCATTGATTTGGCACCAGATAAACTGGTTCCCACTTGGAGAAATGGGCGATCCGAGGCAGCACTGAAATCTAAGAGATTGGATAGATTTCTCATAGCAGAGGATTTTTTGTCAGGGATTGGCCTATACAGGACATGGGTTGAGTACCCATACATATCGGATCATGCTCCGATACTGCTTCAGATAGAGATGCCACCGTTATATAAATCCTTTCCCTTCAAACTCAATCCATATTGGATTCAATTCCAGGATTTTGAATTATTGGTACAAGATTTGTGGAAAAATCCAAAGTACAATTATGAGTTAGATTTTCAAAAAAGACTACTTTGGAAACTTAAAGATTTAAAGGATCAGACAAAACAGTGGAAAACACATAGATTGGAACTATCAAAGATCAGACTCAAGGAACTGGAATAGGATATCACAGTTTTGTTAATAGAAGCGACTGAAGTTGTGCTAACAAAGGAAAAGGAACTAGAATTAAAAGAAAAGGAATGGACGAGAAATAATCCACTAAAAGAAAAAGAGGAGTTATGGTGCCAAAGGAGTCGAGCCATTTGGATCAAAAGCGAGGATCAAAATACAAAAAAAATTCACAACTACGCCAACTCCAGGAGAAATAGAAAATTTATTTGGGAGATCACAGATGAGTTGGGTCAAATACAGACGAGTCAGAAGAATATAATGGACATTGCTACGAATTATTTCAAAAATTTCTTCAAAGAAACAAATGAAATATCCATATTAGATCAAGTTAAGGTGGCGGAGATTTTTCCAAAAATGGTGACAAAGGTAGAAGCAGAGATTTTATTTAGGCCAGTAGACTTGGAAGAAATAAGGAAGGTTTTAAAGAAGTTTAAGGTTGATAAGAGTCATGGCCCGGATGGATGGACAGTGGAATTTTTTGTCCACTTATTTGATCTAGTAATAGATGATCTATTGAACATGGTTGAAGAGACGAGGCAAAAAGGTAAGATCTTGGGGGGCCTAAATTCGACATTCATCGCATTAATTCCAAAAGTTAATAAGCCTCTTTTCTTTGTGGATTATAGGTCGATCTCATTATGTAATTTGTGCTATAAAATAATCTCTAAGATCGTAGAAAACAGGATCAAACCTTTCTTATCCAGCATGATTTCGGAGGAGCAACTCGGTTTTCTAAAGGGGCGTCATATACAGGATGCTATAGGGACTGTTTAGGAATGTCTGCATAGTATAAGAAATAAGAAATTAAAGGATTTAGTATTAAAACTAGATCTACAAAAAGCCTATGACTGTGTCAGTTGGGCTATTGAGGATGATCCTTATACAAGTTGGTATGGGCACAAAAATGACAAATTGGATCATGAGTTGCGTGGACTCAACTACTTTCGCCATTCTAATAAATGGAGAGGCTATAGGTTTTTTTTAAGGTGGAAGAGGACTGCGACAAGGTTGCCCCTTGTCTCCATTACTCTTTATACTGGTTATGGAGGCACTAAGCATTTTACTAAAAGAGAGTCAACGGGAAGGGAAGTTGTCAGGTATCCAGGTCTCTAGAACAATAAAAATTCTTCATATTTTATTTGTGGATGACGTTATCATTATGTCAAAGGCCACATTACAGGAATGGTGGGAGATCGACAAGGTATTAAAGTTGTTCTGTTCAACATCAGGTTTGAAGATAAATACTATTAAATCAAATTTTCATCAAGAAGGGTTATCGGAGCTGGAGTTAGATCCCTTTAAATCATTATACCCTTATAATTTTTCAAAACTGGAAATCGGCTTCAAATATCTCGGTGTGTTCTTAAAGACTGGTACCCATCGTGTCGAGGACTGGCACTGGCTGATACAGAATATGGAAAAGAAGATTGATAATTGGTGTTATCATTGGCTGTCACTGGGGGGCAGACTTATCTTATTAAAAACTGTATCAGAGAGTCAGTCGGTCCACTGGCTTTCCTTAGCAATTATTCCTAATTTTGTTTTGAATACTTTGAGAAAACTTATGATGAACTTTCTCTGGAATGGGAACCGTGAGACAAATCATATCCACCTTTGCAAGTGGGAACTTATTACTTTACCAAAGCGTAATGGGGGATGGGGTTTGAGAAATCTCCTGGATTTTAAACAGGCGATGGCTGCAAACTCCCTCTGGAGGGTTCTAACTTGTTCTAGTATCTGGCACAAGGTAATAAAAGACAAGTATTTATCTCATACTACTGTAACAAACTGGTTCATATCGTTAACTTTTCAGCATCGGTCATCCTCATGCATTTGGGGAGGCCTCTTAAAATCAGTTCACCTTATCCTTCAGTGGTTGTCATGGAACCCTGGGAAAGGTCAACTCATTGATTTAGGGAGAGATAGGATACTTGGTATGGGGGAGAAATCTATACTTTCTGATAATTTGATTATAGCACTTCACAGCAGACATATATTTTCATTGGCGCAGGCTCAAAGGATTGATGACAGATCTTACTCTTTGATTATGTGGTTAAAGAGTAACGAAATCAGTTTATTTGATACTTTAGCAATAGAATGGGATAGATTCAGAAAGGACTTAATTGACTCGGGGACTTTTCGACAGGACAGGGAAGATACGTTCATTTGGACAGGGAGAGATATGTTGGGGGTTCCAAGTGTTAAAAAATTTTATAGGGCAATTATAACAACAAAGGATCTGAGAACAATTGGTGGATGGAGAAGATCTATATGGAATTGGAACCTGCAATTAAAAATAAAGCTATTTTTATGGTTGGTAGTCAAAGGGAAAATCTTAACATGGGATATCCTTCAATCCAGAGGAAGAGAAGGATCGGGCATGTGCTACTTATGCAAATCAGAGTCTGAATCCATTGACCACATTTTCATTCATTGTGCCTTCACAAAAGCAGTATGGGAAAAGATTATTATATCGAGAGGTTTTAAGCAGAAATGGATTGGCACAAGTTTGGAGATTTGCTAACATGATTGGTTTGAAAATAAATCTGTACCAACAAATTTGGTTGCTCAGATGTGATGGAACATTTGGTTGGAAAGGAATCAGGGCATTTTCGAGGGAAGCACTCTTAAAGTTCAGATGATATACTATAAAACACTAACTCGTTCTAGAATTATCGAGGGAGTGAAACAGGACAAACTACCAAAAAGTCTGTTTTTACATATACAGAACAACACTACTATTGCATACTTTGATGGGGCAACGCATCAGAGTGGGGCTTATTGTGGAGCAGGCGGTGTTCTAAAATTGCAAGATTTTTCGTGCAACAGATGGACTTTCAATGGTGGACAAGGCTCAAACACCAAAGCCGAATTACTAGGTGCTTGGGCAGCGATAAGGTTGGCATTACATCTCTCAATTAGTAGATTACAGTTAGTGGGGGATTCCAAAGTGGTGATTGCTTGGCTGGAAAACAAAGTTAGCCTTAATGTCTATGCTATTGAAGGCTAGAAATCTAGGATCAAGGAGATGGTGAAGGACTTTGATTTTATATGCTATAACCACATTCACAGAGAATTTAATACTGAAGCTAATCACCTATCCAAACAAGCAATAAGCGAGCCGGAAGGAGGCATCATGTATTACACTTGGAAAAACAACAGAGAGGGGGAGAAAAATATCATCAGCGTCTACTAGTATCTGCCTTCAGACATTTTGTTTCTCAGTCCTTTGGTGGTTATTTCTATGGTGCCTTGTTTGGGCTTTAGCTTGTCAGTTTTTAGTTGTTTTTTGTTTCTTATAGTATGATGATAGTCGAGGGCACTATCTTAGTTTTTTGTTATAATTGTCTCGAGCCAATAATGGGCATTGTATTACATTTTTGTTTTTTGTTGTTTCTTTTCATGAGCGTGAAAAGAAGCTCTTGTCACTGTGAAAAGGGTATGATATTGTGAAGATGGTATTGAAGGAAATCTTTGATGAAGACAAAGATGTATAATTTTTATATTATCATAATATAAATGAAATAATTTTTCTATTGGAGAATGAATGTGTTTATATTTAATACTTAAGAAAGGTCCCCTTCTGATATTTCAATGGGCCATACTTGGGTCATATTTATTTCGTGTGTCTCTTACTTGAATCATCCTCAAAAACTTGACACGTCCCAGTCCCACCAAAGAAATAAGGTTAATTAAATATTAATAAAATACTTTATTATTAATTTTTAATTTCCAAGAATCGTAGGCCTTTTGCTACTTGCATCATCTAAGAAACCATGTACATGGATGGTTATAAATATGTTGGTCAAAGATACACCGCATATATGAGATCTCTGCCAATAGGAACCGATGTTCTCACACATCATCAAATCTTCAATTCCAGATACAAATATCGAGGTAATAGCAGTAAATATCGAGGTGATATTTGTACATAATTATTTAATATCACATACCCAATTAATTTATCAATACAATTAGTTATTAGTGTAATTCGTAAAATGTGATTGATTTATGTTGATGTGATTGTGCTAAATCTAATTGGTGTCAATGTAATTTACAAAAAGACAAAGTATATAGAAAGGTCAACCATATATATTTTAGACACCTATATAATTTAATATATGGCTGGTTACATAGTTAATATATGGAATACGCCTGAATTGAAAGGGAAATAAATCCCCATCATGTCCAACGAACTCATGTGCACTTCGATTGTCAATAGAATATGCCACCTTGTACCTTGACTTGTGCGACCATGTACCTTGACTTGTGCGGTTCCAAACTTAACTATGGTGACCCTATCATTATCTCCTCAACCTTTTGAAGAATCCCATCGATCCCTCTTTGGTGTAATGGATCTCCCTTCCCCATTGAAGCCAAATGAACCATGCCCCTACATCAATGTTCATCTCATAACTTCTAAAAGATGTCAGTGCTTTACACACTAATCAGGGTGGGAATTTTATTGAAATACAACTTAAATTTTTTTAATAATAATTTGGCATACATCTAAGGAGACCTCATTTACACTACCCTACAGTTAGCATGCTCGAAGTATCAATTGGAATTTAGACTAGATATAATGAAGGAAAATAGAGCTACAAGCAAAGTTAAACAAGAAAAACATTTGCAAATAATGGAAAATAGAAGTAGGGGGATAGAGACCTCCATGACCAAGGAGAAGAATTTGGAGGAAAATAACTTAATGGTTTCTCTAACCAGGCTAGTAGTGCAAATTACCAACTTTGAGGGACTTTCTATTCAAGAGAGGATCCTACCTACATCACCATGTGATGCATATGCAATAGAGCTAATGGAAGAACCTAAGATTGAAACCCAGGTTGAATTGATAATCAATACAACTATGTGATGTTAGCACATTTTAAATAGTCAATGTTTTGTTGTTTTCTTTTACTATTAGGAAAGTTGGTTGGACAATACTCCTACCACCTATGAAGCAGATAAACAATATTATTTTTGGCGTAACATCTTCGAAAAAGGGAGACCTTCTTTGCATAGTCAAGAATCATTATTTTTGAATTTGTTATGAATGATGACCAAGTTATGCAGTGTTAGGGTCCCACCCTAAATCCCCTAGTTAGCAAAATATGTTGTTACTTAATGTATTGAGAGCCATCTTTATTAAATAAATCCCCACAAGTCAGTGGAGTGTGAAATCAATAAATGTAAGTGGCCTCATTAAAGAAGGTCTACTAGTTAGTGGTTGGGGCCTCATTAACAAAGGTCCACTAGGTGGTTAGGGTTTTGATCAATTAGAAACTATATTAATAGTAGAATCTATGTAATCAAGAGCCAATGGACTATTATTGTTTGGAGCTCTGCTCATGTTGGAGATAGCCCCTTCAAAGAAACAATATTGCATTCAGATTTGAATATTAATAAAGGTTTTCTTACTATTGTTATTTAAAAATTATGATTACATTTATTTGGTAATTATTTTGAATCCTCTAATTCATTATTTAAGTGAACAAGATCGAAGGACATGAATTATTTTCATAGTCTAATAGTGATGTCTAACAACATGAATTATTTTCCAAAGGTCCAAACAGTGTGCAAATGAATCTATTAGGGGTTGAATTTGAGGTAATCATTTTTATTTGTTGTGATCGATATCTTATTTTAAAATTTTCAGTAACTAATTAGTTAATATACTTGTAGAAATTATTTACTTCCC
Source organism: Picea engelmannii (assembly GCA_009831015.1). Taxonomy (NCBI): domain Eukaryota; kingdom Viridiplantae; phylum Streptophyta; class Pinopsida; order Pinales; family Pinaceae; genus Picea; species Picea engelmannii. The sequence goes on along the minus strand of ML781379.1, from coordinate 538,849 downwards.
TTTTATTTTATTTGTTTGTTTGAATTCCTTGTAGATTCTTATGGGATTTTAAAGAATTGCCTAGAATGTTCTAAGCTCGGTTTATGAGATTCTCATTACCATTATACTATAGAACACAAATCTAAAGGCTATCATATGAATAAATTAGGAGACTTGGCTACATATATTTTGATTTAATAGTCATTGTTTTACTTCTATGTGTGCATTGTTTTACTTCTATGTGTGCATAGGTTTTTTTTCTCAAGATTTTAGCATTTTTTCTTTATTGTTAGCAATTTGGGCTTTAAGCAATGTTGTTGTTTAACTATGTTCTCTCATTGTTTTTTTGTTTTTAATTTATGTTCACTTTCTCTTTTCTTTATGTCAGTAACATTTTACTTGATAAAAAAACATCAAAAATACAAATAGGGAACACCACAATGGCTTCCCCTGGTACACTACCTTCTCATCATATCCACTATCACTAGTACAATGTCAAGATGCTAAGAGTTCCCATTGAGCCACCATTGGAACATCATTAACTTCCCCTAGCTCAATGGGAACTCAAAATAATCCCATCCTCCTGGATGAAGACTTGCAACCTTTGGGCACAAGAGAGGATGATTAGCAGGAAATGAAAGAGCCCATGGATTGACCCGTGGAGGATAATATCCCACCTCATATTACTTGATGTCTAGATGGTCTATGTTTCTTTTGTTTATATGTTTAGTCACAATATGTTAGTCACTATATTATTTCCTTTTCCATAGAATTAATTAATTATGAACAAATATATAGTTGGTTAATTGTGAATAACATACACAAATACTTTTATGCTTAATTGGTGAAGGATTTGGTTTTCCTCCAAGGAGGAATCCACTAAAAGCTCCTTTAACTTTTTTTAAATAATATGAATAAATAACTATGTATTTAGCTTAATTAAAAAAAACAAATATAATATTAATGAAAAGAATTATAATTATCCTAAAAAATTACAGTATAATAATTACAATTTAAATTACCTCAAAAAATTACTATTATAAAATTATTGATACAAAAATGTGTAAAGAGATGTGTGTCTACTTTCACCATTTACATAATATTTACTATTATAAAATTATTGACACAAAAATGTGCAACAAAATGTGTGTTTACTTTTTCCATTTACATAATATATTGCAATTTAAAGTACCCATAAATTCGCACAGCACACCAAATTGGTGTATGAGACCCCTTTGTTTTGGTATACATACCCTAACCCCCTTTGGATTTGAACCTGTGATCTCTTAAGAGGAAACACATGTTCTTAATCATTAGGCCCACTCATACTGTATATAAATATAATCTATTTTTAAGGTCACGGCCAAGCTAACACATCAAATTAATGATAATAATTAAAAAATTAAATATTTTAAAAATTAGTATATAGATAATATGAGAAACCTACTTTTAATATAATAATTAAAATTTTAAATATTTTAAAAATTGGTATATAAATAATATGAGAATAACATAAATATTTATAAACATGGAATTATATTTAACCCTTAAACTCGGTGGATTTAAAATCAAAACTAAATCTCTAATAAATGGCTAAAAAGCCTTGTAAGTAAAATTGGGTAAAACCAAAGCCTCATTGTTCCTATTTTTAAAAATGGGGATAAAAACATTCCCTCTAATTATAGGACCATTATGATTAGCCCAATTTTAGCCAAGCTTTATGGAATCATTTTGGAAAAGAAGATTAGCATTTGGATAGAAAGTCACG
>ML781379.1:495215-515958 GCA_009831015.1 Picea engelmannii | reverse complement strand
TTTATATATATATATATATATATATATATATATATATATATATATATATATATATATATATATATATATATATATATATATATACATATAATTTTGTAAAGTTATAATTATGTAAGAATTATTTTTAAAACATTCATAAAATTAAAAATTTATTCATTATTATTAATTATTAATCATGAAAATCTCTAAATTCAAAAAACAATTTTGTTTAATTGATAGAGATGAAATAATATATCTTAACTACTTCATAAACAACTACCCACCTCACATTCCCAATCTAACTACTAACACTAAAATAATAATAATAATATAACTAATTTACAATTTAGTGAGAAACCAAATTTCATGGATGGAATACACACTTAAAACATAATAAGATTCTTACATTTAAATACACCTTATTGTATAAGGACTTACCATTTCGAAATGAATGATATTTCAAATGAAAGAAGTTACCTTCATGAACTTGAAATTCAGGGTTACGTTCTTATTAAAAAATATGATTTTTTAATTATATTAAATATTTTTTTGGGAGATTTTATTTATACAAAATAGGAAACATGAAACATTATTACGCAAATAAAATTCTATTAAATAATTGAATTTTTTATAATAAATTGTGACTCCATTATATAGAGTTTAGAAGTTGTTATCAAATTTAATTTTGTTCCAATATAGATAGAAAAGTTGAGAAAATATGGGAAGTTCAGAAAATATGTCAACCACACACCAAACTAGGAGATTTAATCGGAGAGAATTTCTCTCACAACCAACTAGATAACAACCTCTTAAATAACAAAGAATAATCTCTACACTATAATAAACAATACATTATAAAATCACATTATGAAGAATCTCACATTAACAATAAGATAAATAGGAGTTAATTACTCCACATTTATTTAATATTTTTATTTATATTTTTATTTTAAATCTTTAGTTATATTAAATAGAGGAAATTCAATACCTAAAATAAGTTTTTGAAAGAAAATATAAAATAATAAGTTCTCATTCATTAATAATACTTTTTATGTAAATTAAATTGATATAGAATTAAAATTAAAAGGTGTGAATTAAAATAATAATGAAATATTTAGGTCATTGTACATGCATAATAAATGATATAATGTTAATTTAACACTTTAAATTATATAACATTTTATTTATTATTATAATAATAATAATCTAATTTTAAGGTCACTTCAATCGAGACATCAAATTGGCGTATGAGACAAATTCTACGGAGGTATACATTATATATTATAATTATGTGGATATGATGCTTTTGGATCTCATCGACAATATTATTGAGTCTTACATGGATGACATTATAGGGTGTTGGTTGTTTCTCTCTTACTTCTTCTTAGGTTGACCGAGGTTCGGACCTTAACAAGTTTCCAACAAAACTCTAAAAAACTATAGGCCCTCCTGGTACACCAGAAGGAAACGCTGCGCACAAGGTGCACAACACAGTCTCACCCAAGATAGCTTCTATGGGTGACTGCAATACTCAGGTGCTTGCAGTCTAGGAATGAGTGGGGATCGGGGATTGTGTTCTTCATTCTTTATGCACTATCCTTGTTAATTAATCAATTACTTCTATGATTTATTCATCTTTAACCCTATGCATGCATGCTCATATAGCTAGTTTAACCATTCATTCATAAGCTAATGATCAACAAAAAGTAAACATTCATTAACAATGACACAGAACACAAGGTTTACCGTGGTTCACCACCTCCTGGGGCTACGTCCACAAAGATATGGCTTCTCTTCTCTTTTATTTATTTTGCTGCGAAATCTTGCGCTGCACACATTACATCTTCAATAATACAATCAAGATTGCAGGTAAGAACCCTCTCGGAGGCTCACTAGATCACACTAGACTCCTCATCCCGTGATCCAATCCTCAAAGACTACCTTGCTTGACTCTTCTAAAAGGATTATTATCATTGCCATCTTAAAAAATTTATAATAATCAACTCTCTATGTTATGATATGATATCTCTCTATCTCACACATAAAAAAATCCCCCTTTTACCTAGACCTCCTAGGTCCTTATTTATATTATTTCATAGGCTTATGGCCATTACAACCCTTACCCAAAAACCCTAACCCTATCACGATTAGGTTGGTCTTCCTGCGCACCACGTTGCTTTTCCTCATGCATGTTGCTTTTCCTTCTTTTTTTTGCATGCTTCTTTCTTTCCACTTGTTGCGCGCGCTCCAAAATTAGGTCTTACTTTCCAAAAATAGGTCTTTCCCCAAAACAGATCCTTCTCCAAAAATAGTCCTGCGCCCAAAATAAACTTCTTCTCAAAATAGACCCATGCCCAACATAAGGCAATCCCTTTTTCTTTGTGATAATATTTGTGACCTTCAGATGATTTTTTATTGGCTTCTAAATCAAGATAAATCTTGAGAAGTGTTTATACATGGTCAAGACTCAATACTAACAAGATTCTAGTCCTTAATATATTTTTATTGAGGTATTGAGATGGACCCAAAAAGGTTTCACACCATTCAGAATATACACCCCCACCCACTAGATTATGAAAAAATGTTCCTTCCCTAAACAATTGGGGGTTATTCATCCTTTCCTTTCCAATTATGCTCATGGATTCCTTGCATGAACAATCTCTCAAAGAAAGTGTTTCCATCACTTAAATCAAGGAGAGTTAGAATTGTTTTGAGGACCTAAAGGGCTTGCTCCTCCCTCCTCCCATCCTCATACCTAATGTTTAAGGCAACCCTTGATTCTCTATGAATAAGTGGTAATCAAATCTTCAATGAGAAGCATGTTTGACCAAAAATATGAAAATTGTGTGGAATGTGTCATTTATTATATCATTCACTCTTTACTCTCCTACAAGACAAGGTACTATGACATCAAAAATCAATGTCTAGCCCTTGTCTTTTCCCTCAAAAATCTCAGTCGTTACATTTTCAACCATACGATGGATATAATTCTCTAAAATATTCTTGTATGATATCTCCTCGGTAAGCCTAACATTATTAGTCATACTAGAAAGTGGATCCTTCTTATGCAAGATTATGATCACAAGTCCAAGAAGGGGGTCATCGTGGTAGAGCATCTTGTTGAGGCCCCCCTTCTTGCTCACAAACTTGACAACATAGATGAATCCTTCCTATATAATCTTATCATTCATGTATAGGAGGCCTCCATAGACACCTACGATTGGTACATAGACATTGTGGGCTACTTGGCCTCCAATGATTATGAGGAAGATACTAGTTCCAAAACATGCATTGCATTCCCTTGAATGATCAAATGGGGAACCCTTTATAAGTGTTCCTTCGATGGGATTCTCCTTCGATGGGAACCACCTATTGACTTTGTTTGCATTGGTCCACATAGGTCAGTGTGAACAAGTTCGAGATGTTGTTTGGCTTGAGTGGAGGACTATGGAAAACTAGTTCTCTTATGTTTTCCAAGTATGTAAGACTCACATGGGGGATTTTTCTCTTTGAAGATAGGGAGACCTTTGACCATGGAGTGCTTTTGTAGAAGACTTAGACTCTGAAAGGGTAGATGTCCAAATCTTGTATGCCAAACCATAGTTTCATTGGGGGTGGATGCACTTTGTGCATATGTTTGGATCAGATTTGTAATTCTGAGGGTCAGGGGAAACATCCTATTCTGAGTCATGTGGATTTCAGAAATCAATTTTCTGCTAGGGGTTTTATCATATATCCTGCATGATGCTCCCTCAAAAAGTACCTTATAGCCATGTTCAATGAGTTGTCCTACACTTAACAGATTATGTTTCAGATCAGGAACATGATAGACATTGTTTATGTCTTTCTTTACATTTTGTTTAGTAAGAATAGGTACAATTCCTTTTCCTTGAACTTTGACTAATGAATCATTTCTAAGTGTAATATCAGATGAAATTGAAGAATCAATGCATGAGATTAAATCTTTGTTACCTGTCATGTGATTGCTGCATCCACTGTCTAGCAACCAAAGATCTTTATGTTGTTCTTCAGTCTCGTGGCATGAGAGAAACATACCATCAGAGGCTTCTCCTTCATGATTTGAGACATGCGCTCTACCTGAGAGCTGATCTGCTTGCTTCTTTTGGCATTCAGATTCATAGTGTCCAAAATTTTTGTAGTAATAACATTGTATGCTAGATTTGTCATATGATCTTCTCCCTCTGCCTCTTTGAGGCTGGTAATTATGATTCTGGTTCTGTTGTCTGTGACCTTGGAAATTTTGATTATGGTTCTGTTGTCTGTGACCTCCACTTGAGTGATGGTTACTTGTAATGCTACCTCTTCCTTGGTGACCTCTGCCTCTTCCTCTACCTCTCCCTTTGCTGTAAGAGAATTGAGTTTTAAGGCATTGGTGGTTAACTCATCTGTGAGATGCAGTCTCGTCTCATGTGTCAATAGGGAACCAATTAGTTTATCTGTTGAAAAATTTGACAGATCCTTGGATTCAAGGATTGTTGTAATGACCATTTCAAATTTCTTTGGTAAACTTTTGAGGACTTTCTCAACAATGCATTGATCAGGGATGGATTCACCAGTCAATCTGATCTGGTTCACGATTCCCATGACTCTGGTCATAAACTGATCAACATTTTCAGACTTTGTCATTCTTAAAGTCTCGAATTGTGTCTTCAAGGTCTGCAGTTTGACTGTTTTGACCTTGTCATTTCCTTGGTAGGTTGATTTAAGGATGTCCCATGCCTATTTTGAAGTAACAACGCCTGTGATTTTTGAGAAAATCAAGTCATCCACTGAATTTTGAATCCAGAATTTGGCTTTATTCTCTCTGTTCCTCTGTGTTGCCTGAGAAGTTCTCTGTTGGTTAGTCATGGAGGAAAGGTCTGTTGGATTTGGTTCCACATATCCAAGATCCAATGGATCCCAACACTCTTGTGCTTGCAAGAAGGATCTCATTCGAAGAGACCAACACTCATAATTTTTTCCAAGAAGAATTGGTCCTTGAGTTGGTCCTAAATTGCTAGAAATGGCCATCTTTAAAGAATTTAAAAAATAGGATTTCACGTTTACCTGATTCCTGCGCGGAAAATCGAGTCTTTGAATTTCTTGCAGTGACTTCAGACCGAAAAACGCGGTGTAAACCACTTCTTTGACTTCGATCTGGCTGGATCTAACTATCTGAGTGAAAGATCTATTGATTCAGGGCTCCGAGCTCTGTTCTTTAGCAACTATAACAATGCAACAACTGTATCCCCTCTAATGGTGGAATAGGTCCAAATGTGAACTCAACCCCACGCGAATAATCACTGAGCGTGAGCTCCTTCCCCACGTGACCACTATCCGTGACCACTGGCTTAACCTTGAGCGCTTCAGGACTTCGCGGTTCGCGAAGTTGCGATGCAACTCCAACCCTTCCTCCTTGGAATCCCGAAGTCCGAAACTCCGAGTCCTCAAAACGCCAAATCAATGACCCTCAATTCGTTGTGATCTGACGATCACGATTGAATCGTGATTTTGCGATTCGAGAGTTCTAACAACTCTGCCCTTTGACTTCCTTCAATAGCGAGTCAGTGAAATGCCGAACGCTCACCACGCATCCTTTCCGATGGATGATCCTGATTCTTTCACGAACTCTCCTTTCGTGAGTTTTCTCCGGCCTTCACCTTCGTTCTCCTGGTGCCCAAAACCCCGATGGCTTTCGGATCTTCACCACCTGTCACTCCCGATCCAACGGTTGGAGTGATTTCGGGATTTCATGTATCGGGGTATGGAGTGCAGTCTCCTTTGCTCGTCCAACTCCCGATTCTCGACTTGTGTGGATCTCTGCCTCGTGTCCCCTGTTGATGGGCGGCTGTGATCAATTTCGCGTAATCGGGCTTGGGGTCTTTTTACCGCTCTTAGTTGCAAAACTCGCGAAATGCCGAATTGCGAATTTTCGGAGCATCCAACGGTCCTTAAAAGGGATGATTTTAGGGGCTAAATTTCGCTCATGGGCTAATTTTCCATGGTTTTTCCAAAAACAAGATTCGCTATTTTAAAAACAATTCACCCAAATTCTATAAGATAAAATTATTTTACCTTAAAAATTGCCAAAATTTTATAAAAACTATATAAAATCCTTAGAAATTTGAATATTTTTACAAAAATATCGCCAATCATTTATAGTTGGCATATGAAGGATTAGTAAGATTCACCAAGGTTTCTACATTTTAAAATAAATTTCCATCCTTAAAATCGTCCCTGTTCCTTAAGTCTTGGCAAATGAATGACTAAGATCTTAACTTCGGAATCCTGGGTTTCAGGAGTTCTGTTGCTTTGCAACCTTTGCACGAAGATCACCGAATTTGCGAAATTTGAAAACCTTTGGTGGTTAAAACATGCACACCTTTTCTTGATCTGATGTCTATTGTTGCTCTGGTCTTGATCTGACAACTGAAACTCTTTCTCCTTTTCTGTGCGCTCCTCGTCCTTTTTGAACTTGATCGATGGCTCAGATCTGTTTGCAGGGTCGATCTTACGGCTGTGTCTTCTTGTCCTTTGATTCTTTAGCTTGTCCTTTTATGCTCTTACATAATCTTCTCCGGAAGAAAGAATTTCATGAATTCTTTAAAGAACTCACGTATCTTTAATTGTTTCTTCCCTCTACAACTCTGCTTCGTGAATCTTTCACGAATATTTAAATTCTCACGTTTCTTTATTGTTTCTGCCTTCTGCAGTTTCTGCTTCCTCGCAGTTGCTATCTGCAATGATCTTTTGAGCAGACTGTCGGGCTGCTCTCCAAGCTTTGTGAAGAATCTACGTCCCGAGCTCTCGTTGACAGTTGAAGCTTTGCGCTTCTTTGGATCGGGCTGCTCTCCAAACTATGTGAAGAGGCTTAAGTCTGAAGCTTTGATACCATGATAAAATGAAAAGCAGAGAATACAAAGAAAGATCAGAGTAGAAATAGTATTCAGTATCTTGAGTATATGAGAAAAGAGAACATGAGAAAACGGGAAAAGAGCTGAGCTAAATAGGCTCAAGCAAATCAAGAACATAAAGAACAGAGTGTACAACTGGCCATGACCATTGGCAGTGTACAATCAGACTGTTGAGGTTATATTATATTTAACAGGGAGAAGGAGGTTATGGTGTGGTTTATAAAGGCATGTTTCAGAACGATGCTCTAGTGGCTGTTAAGATTCTTGACAGGCATAAGCACAACTAGACCCAATTCATGAACAAAGTGGCCACCATTGGAAGGGTTCATCATGTTAATTTGGTTCGGTTGTTAGGCTACTGTTTCAAAAACCCTACAAGCACACTTGTATATGAGTACATGCTTAATGGATCTATAGATAGTTTTATATTTGCCGAAAAAGAGAAGGGGGGAGTGTTAAGTGGAGAACAATTATATTCAATTGCTTTGGGTGTTGATCGAGGAATTTCATATTTGCACCAAGATTGCGAGAAGTGCATCATACACTTCGACATCAAACCTCACAACATATTGTTGGACGCCGAGTTCACACGAAAAGTTTCTGATTTTGGTCTCACAAAATTTTGTGGGAAGGAAGAAGACCATGTGTCAATGACAGGCGAGAGAGGGACCCCGGGATATGTTGCACCAGAAGTTTGTGACAACGATATGGGTCTTGTTACAGATAAATCAGATGTTTATAGGTTTGGAATTCTTTGTTAGAGATTGTTGGAGGAAGAAAGAACATCAATTGGAAGGCGAGCCGTTCCAGTCAATTTTATTTTCCTAACTGGGCTTTCAATCTGCTTGAGAGTGGGGAGTTACGGAGGAAATTGAGAGGAGGAATGGAAGCAGAAGAGGAGGAGAAGACAAGGAGACTGACTAAAGTTGGATTGTGGTGCATTCAATACAACTCTAGTGGTCTCCCTTGCATGAACAAGGTTGTTCAAATGTTAGAAGGAAATGGAGACGACGTGACCAATCATCCATTGCCCTTCGATCCCTGGGTGGCACCTTAGAGAAACTTTAGTATCTTCTGCCGGGAAATTTAAGATAGTAGATTTATATATTCAAACCAGCCTTTTCATCATTGAGAAGCTAATCTTCACCCCAAACTTTGTGGCGCATTCAACGAGGGCTCTGGATTTGGTGACTATGGAGGGAGCACACTGGCATTTCAAAGTGCTTGCGTAAATCAAAGTGCTTGTCTAATTCGACTAGTTCTGGGGATTTTAGAAGGAGTAGGCTAACTAGAGAGTAAATAGACCCGTTTTTCAGGCAAAAAATAATAGGCTTGAATTCGGTCAGATTTTTAGGAGTAGTTTGAGTTTAGCATGGATCAAAGTTCTATGCATTCAAAAATTTTACTCATCAATTTTGCCCTATTTTAAACTAACCCAGATGTTCAAAAAATCAATCAAAATTCTAGATTGACCCAAATTTAAAATGAGACTACAAAAAAACCTCGGAAAAAAAAAAAAAAACTCTTGAAAAAAAATTACTGCGTAGTTAGCCCACTAGCCCACTCCCTTTTTGAATGCCTTTCATAATGGAAAAGTATAGATAGGGGTCCATATTATATTATGGTAAAGATGCTGTAATATGCTTCAATAATTGGTCTGCAATGGTCTGCAACATTTGTATGTCATAATCATCATAATTGCTGTGCAAACTTTTGGACGTCTTAATCATGATGCTGCCCGTGAGCCTTATGGAAAGACAATTACATACATTTTTTTTATATTAATATTAGTTAAATCTCTTTAGAATATGTGAATTGATCAAGATTCATTTGTGTAAGAACTTTTTTATTTTTATTTTTTTTTTAAATTTAAAATTCATTTGTGTAAAAACTTTTTTATCTTTATTTTTTTTAAAATTTAAAATTATTTTTATTTAGTCAAAATTTTAAAACATTTTACAAAATTTTAAAATACCCCTAAATCTATAACCCTAGTTTATTATGATTATTTTTTTAAAATATTCTAACACGCTTTACATAGTTAGAAGTTACTCTGTCGTTCACATAATATTAAAACGATATATATTGGACTGTATCGTGGCTTATGGAATCATGAAAATATTATATTCACATTTTTATAACTCATTTATAAAACAAAATATTAATTAGATTCCCAGGACCATGTCCCATATCTTGATGGAATTGTGCTCTTTGTCTTTTTCTCTTTTTTAATATCATTAGAATCTAATGATAATTTGATGGAATTGTGTTATTTGTTCTTTTCTCTTTTTAATATCATTATAATTTAATGATAATTTGATTTATATGTTGCATAATATTAAAGTCATCCATAATCATTGTTTTATGGAATATTAAATATTATGTGAGATAATATATATATATATATATATATATATATATATATATATATATATATATATATTATTGGATATAAATTGTTTCAAATTTAATAGTCTATATATAGTTTATGTATCATTTAATATTATATAGCATAATTAAATTGGATGTTAGTTAATTATTAAAACGTTATGGGATAAAAGAGCGTGTCATCTTTGTGGCACTAAGAAGGTTGAAGATGAAAAGTACTTTTTCTTAGATTGTCGAGTCTATATCCATATTAGATCTCATTTTCAAAATATTTGTCACACTACCAACCTTCCTAACCTCTTAACTCAACAAAAGTATGGTGATCTTGGAAAACTTCTGATAATATTGTTTTGGCTTAGTAACATTAATCATCATCATCATCATACTCAATGATCACCTAATATTAATTTTTATTATTTTAATATTATTTTAATTAACTTAATATATAAACAATTATAAACTAATATTAATCTTTGTTATTTGTTATTTTAAGCAATTCTTTATGAGACAACAATTAGAATAATAATATACCTAAATAATTAAGAGTATAATATAACATTTATTAAATACCCTTGTTCCTTTATTTGATATTTATACATAATTATTTAATATCATATACCCAACAATTAGAATAATAATATACCTAAATAATTAGGAGTATAATATAACATTTATTAAATACGTTGTTCCATTCATTGATATTTGTACATAATTATTTAATATCACATACCCAATTAATTTATTAATACAATTAGTTTATTAGTGTAATTCCTAAAATGTGATTGATTTATGTTGATGTGATTGCGCTAAATCTATTTGGTGTCATTGTAATTTACAAAAAGACAAAGTATATGGAAAGGTCAACCATATATATTTTAGACACGTATATAATTTAATATATGGCTGGTTACATAGTTAATATATGGAATATGCCTGAATTGAAAGGGAAATAAATCGCCATCATGTCCAACCAACTCATGTGCACTTCGATTGTCAATATAATATGCCACCTTGTACCTTGACTTGTGCGACCTTGTACCTTGACTTGTGCGGTTCCAAACTTAACTATGATGACCCTATCATTCTCTCCACAACCTTTTGAAGAATCCCATCGACCCCTCTTTGGTGTAATGGATCTCCCTTCCACATTGAAGCCAAATGAACCATGCCCCCTACATGAATGTTCATCTCATAACTTCTAAAAGATGTTAGTACTTGTGCTACACACTAATCATGGTGGTAAGTTCATTGAAATACAACTTAAGTTTTTTTAATAATAATTTGGCATACATCCAAGGAGACCTCATCTACACTACCCTACATTTAGCATGCTCGAAGTATCAATTGGAATTTAGACTAGATATAATGAAGGAAAATAGAGCTACAAGTAAAGTTAAAAAAAAGACATTTGCAAATAATGGAAAATAGAAGTAGGGGGATAGAGACCTCCATAGATCAAGGAAAAGAATTTGGAGGAAAATAAGTTAATGGTTTCTCTAACCAAGATAGTAGTGTAAATTACCAACTTTGAGGGACTTACTATTCAAGAGACGATCCTACCTACATCACCATGTGATGCATATGCAATATAGCTAATGGAAGAAACTAAGATTGAAACCCGGGTTGAATTGATAGCCAATACACCTATGTGATGTTAGCACATTTTAAATAGTCAATGTTTTGTTGTTTTCTTTTACTATTAGGAAAGTTTGTTGGACAATACTCCTACCACCTATGAAGCAGACAAACAATATTATTCTTGGCGTAACATCTTCCAGAAAGGGAGACCTTCTTTGCAGAGTCAAGAATCATTATTTTCGAATTTGTTATGAATGATGACCAAGTTATGCAGTGTTAGGGTCCCACCCTAACTCCCCTAGTTAGCGGAATATGTTGTTACTTAATGTATCGAGAGCCATCTTTATTAAATAAATCCCCACAAGTCAGTGGAGTGTGAAATCAGTAAATGTAAGTGGCCTAATTAAAGAAGGTCCACTAGTTAGTGGTTGGGGCCTCATTAACAAAGGTCCACTAGGTGGTTATGGTTTTGATCAATTAGAAACTATATTAATAGTAGAATCTATGTAATCAAGAGCCAAGGGAATATTATTGTATTTGGAGCTCTGCTCATGTTGGAGGTAGCCCCCTCAAAGAAACAAGCAAACATTGCATTCAGATTTGAATATTAATAAATGTTTTTTACTATTGTTATTTAAAAATAATGATTACATTTATTTCGTAATTATTTTGAATATTCTAATTCATTATTTAAGTGAACAAGATCAAAGGACATACATGAAGAAAGGGTATGCTACGGCTCTATCGATTAGATATTTCATCTTTTCCTTTTCACATCATCCTTGTATTCTTCATAGTCTAATGGTGTTGTCTAACAACATGAATTCTTTTCCAAAGGTCCAAATAGTGTGCAGATGAATCTATTAGGGGTTGAATTTGAGGTAATCATTTTTATTTGTTGTGATCGATGTCTTATTTTAAAAATTTTAGTAGCCAATTAGTTAATATACTTGTAGAAATTATTTACTTCCCTTTTATTTCATTTGTTTGTTTGAATTCCTTACAGATTTTTATGGGATTTTTGAATTACTTTGATTTAATAGCCATTGTTTTACTTCTATGTGTGCATAGGTTTTTTCTCAAGATTTTAGCATTTTTTCTTTATTGTTAGCAATTTTGGGATTTAAGCAAGGTTGTTGTTTAATTATTCTCTCTCTCTCTCTCTCTCTTTTTAATTTATGTTCACTTTCTCTTTTCTTTATGTCAGTAACATTTTACTTGATAAAAAAACATCAAAAATACAAATAGGGAACACCACAATGGCTTCCCTTGGTACACCACCTTCTCATCATACCCACTATCACTAGTACAATGGCAAGATGCTAAGAGTTCCCATTGAGATACCATTGGAACATCATTGGCTTCCCCTAGCTCGGTGGGAACTCAAAATAATCCCATCATCCTAGATGAAGACTCACAACCTTTGGGCACAATAGAGGATGACTAACAATAAATGAAAGAGCCCATGGATTGACCCGTGGAGGATAATATCCCACCTCATATTACTTGATGTCTGGATGGTCTAGGTTTCTTTTGTTTATGTGTTTAGTCACAGTATGTTAGTTCACGATACTATTTTCTTTTCCATAGATCTAATTAATTATGGACAAGTATATATCTGATTAATTTTGAATAACATAGACAAACAATTTTATGCTTAGCTGGTGAAGGATGTAGTTTTCCTTGAGAGAGGACTCCACTAAAAACTCCTTTAACTTTTTGTAAATAATATGAATAAATAACTGTGTATTTAGCTTAATTAAAAAAAACAAATTTAATATTAATGAAAAGAATTATAATTCTTAAGACATTACATATAATAATTGCAATTTAAAGTACCCCATAAATTTACTATTATAAAATTATTGACACAAAAATGTGCAGAGAGATGTGTGCCTACTTTCACCATTTACATAATATATTGCAATTTAAAGTACCCATAAGTTTATTATTATGGAATCATTGACACAAAAATGTGCAGAGAAATGTGTGTCTACTTTCACCATTTACATACTATGAAAATAATTATAATTCCTAAGACATTACATATAATAATTGCAATTTAAAGTACCCCATAGATTTACTATTATAAAATTATCGACACAAAAATGTGCAGACAAATGTGTGTCTACTTTCACCATTTATATAATATATTGCAATTTAAAGTACCCATAAGTTTACTATTATGAAATCATTGACACAAAAATGTGCAAAGAGATGTGTGTCTACTTTCACCATTTACATACTATGAAAATAATTATAATTCCTAAGACATTACATATAATAATTGCAATTTAAAGTACCCCATAAATTTACTATTATAAAATTATTGACACAAAAATGTGCAGACAAATGTGTGTCTACTTTCACCATTTATATAATATATTGCAATTTAAAGTACCCATAAGTTTACTATTATGGAATCATTGACACAAAAATGTGCAAAGAGATGTGTGTCTACTTTCACCATTTACATACTATAGTTTCAATTTTTTGATATTCTATTCACTTTTACATGAAACTCTAGAAGGAATTCAATGATGACACTCCAACCCAAGGTCTCCATTCTTATGGAATCATTGACACAAAAATGTGCAAAGAGATGTGTGTCTACTTTCAACATTTACATACTATGAAAATAATTATAATTCCTAAAACATTACATATAATAATTGCAATTTAAAGTACCCCATAAATTTACTATTATAAAATTATTGACACAAAAATGTGCATAGAGATGTGTGTCTACTTTCACCATTTACATAATATATTGCAATTTAAAGTACCCATAAATGTACTATTATGGAATCATTGACAAAAAAAAGTGCAAAAAGATGTGTGTCTACTTTCACCATTTACATACTATTGTTTCAATTTTTTGGTGTTCTATTCACTTTTACATTCAATTTTTTGGTGTTCTATTCACTTTTACATGAAACCATAGAAGGAATTCAATGATGACACTCCAACCCAAGGTCTCCATTCTTATGGAATCATTGACACAAAAAATGTGCAAAGAGATGTGTGTCTACTTTCACCATTTACATAATATAGTTTCAATTTTTTTGGTGTTTTATTCACTTTTACATGAAACTCCAGAAGGAGTTCAATGATGACACTCCAACCCAAGGTCTCCATTTGGTTATTTTCCTTTGTGAAAATGCCTAGTTATAATTGATTTAATGATGTTTTTTTTATTAGTAAGATATATTTTGAAATAAAATAAAATAAAAAACACTTTTTCAAGTATGTTTTCATGTTTTTAAAATTTATGAGATGTTCACTTTCTTAATTATATAGTCAAATTAACTTCTAAAAACCAAGATAATTGAACTCGTGACTTTTCCACTAGTAATTTGGGTAATTTGGGTTGAAGTTGTGATTTTTCCACTTAGTTAGTATTGGAGAGAAAAATCTCACATCTAACTCTTATAACTACTTAAACTAACCCACTTTTATCATAATAATTAAAAAAACAAGTATTTTAAAAATTGGTATGAGAAGAACATAAATATTTATAAACATGGAATTATATTTAACCTTTAAACTAAGTGGATTTAAAATCAAAACTAAAATCTCTACTAAGCCCTAAAAAGCTCCGTAAATAAAATTGGGTAAGACCAAAATTTATATATAATGAAAATGTTTAATAAATTAAGTTAAAAAAATAAAGATAAAAAAGAAAAAAAAATTGATAAAAGTAAAAATCATTAAAATAATTAATATATTTAATATATTAAATTAAAAAATAAAATAAAAAATTGGAATAAAATTAATAAAAGTAAAAGTCATTAGCATAAGGTCACTTTAATAATTTATTGTATTGTGATAAATTGAATTTAAAAAACATTGGTGAAAATTTGTTGTTTAGCTTGAATGTGAAAAACAAGACCATCTCAATATTCTTTTAGAATGTTTTTAAGTTGTATGAACATTGTTTTATTTGTGTAAACATATACCAATGCTATGTATATGAGAGACTTATTCATTGTGTAATTTTTTAATAAAATATTTTATTACCCTAATTATAATTTTTTTTTATGATTGAATATATCTATATATATATATATGTGGGGTAAATCAAAAAAAAATCACACATTAATATTTTTGGGGATTTTTTTAGTGATAAAATATGCTTAAATGGAAATCAATCAGTGCACACTACAACCAATTACATATTTCACTCATGCTTCATTCTGGACTAGACCTAGGTGAAGGATGTTGGAAAATCTAGGAAGAAATCCCGCTTAGTTCTTCGGAATATCTTCACGACCCTTGGTCCTATTTATAATTAATTTCGCTCAGGACACTTAAAAGTCTACTTATTTTGGTTGTAAAATTTTGCAAGCTTCTCTAGCTTGGTCCTTTTCTCTTATACACGTATATGGTTCTAATGCAAATCCGGGATAATATGTAGTATTTTTTGATGTTATATGTAGGATAATATGGGTCTTTGGGCATACTGACCACTTTACAAACCCTTGGTATTTCAATACTTATGTAATTTTATCCAATTGAATAAAATTGCATATATATATATATATATATATATATAATATAATATATTATTAACATATTTAAAATATATTTTAACTTTATATTATTAAAAAATAAATTTTAATTATATTTAAATATTTTTTTTATATATATAATATATTATTAACATATTTAAAATATATTTTATCTTTATATTATTAAAAAATAAATTTTAATTATATTTAAATACCAATTTTGATATAAATTTATGACTTTTTTTTTAATTCTTTATTATAAAAAATCAAAATTTGTATTTAAAAATAAATTTTATTTTTTTAATTTATTTATTTATATTCATATTTCTATGAAGATAGATAGCAACTTAGAAAACAAACCAAACCTTTGTATCATCAAGAAGAAACTCCTACTATGAGCATCACCACACCACAACACAACCATTACATGAATGTTTTTTTTGTTTTGTTTTTTTAAATGGTGTATTTGATTCCCCGCTTTGATGATACTATCATATGCATCTTCTCATGTTTCTCGTAATTTTTCTAATATTTTATAATTTATTTTACTTCTTTATAAATTTTTAATGTTTCGTAGGTTGTTTTATTTTTCTAAATACTTGTGAGCAAGAGAATCAAACTTGTAAGGTGACCCCACCATTACTAATAAACATAGTACAATATTCCTCTCCATGTGCAAAGAGATGATTGAGGAGATCTGCCACCTCAATACGATGTTTGTGCCACATGCAATAGATGAAAAATATTAAGATATAAATGCCACGTCATTAATAGTTATCTCCACCAAAAACCAACTCCGCCATCACTATCATCATTAAATTTTGATGAGTACCCAACCCAACAAAATGAGTCAATACAAATCTCTTGCGACTCGAGAAAAGCGTTTGATTTGATAGATTAGATGAGTAGTTTCATTAACTCTAGAGGATTATGCACCTCGAGAGTTCAAATCCCATCATAGTAAAAGATGTGAGCAAAAGTGGTCCATGTTTAACTCATGTAAAAAATGAAGTTTAATTTCTATGATTGTTTATATAGATTCGTATAGATTTTGCAATGTATAAAATAGTTTATTTATATAAATTTTGTAGTATCATGGTTAAACTTTAGTTTTATTAGTCCCTGCCGTAAGTATAGAGGGATTATAGCGATCGATAATGTGTTGGCTACATATTAGTTTGTCCTTTAACCCGAAATATTTGCACAATATCTATTGTTGGAGCTATGGAATTAAAAACATATATTTTTATATAATAAAAAGTAACATATATGTACTGATCTGATTGGATAAGAGATTGGAGGTCTTATTGCCGACTTTGCTATTCCCAATGTACTATATGACAACATATCCAAACTTTTTCTCGTAGACAGTATTTTTTAATCATATATTTTTCCTCTATATTGCTTGAAGGTCGATTAATGCTAGCATTAGTTCGAATGTTTGTATTAGCATTTTCTGCACACTGAATATATCCATAAGTTTTGATATGTACTAATCATATTGAAATGTTTTGATATCCAAGCTTTGTAGTGATTGAGAATTCCAATGTTTATAGCATCTTTGGCGGATGTATATTTGTTGAAATGTATTGACACTTATTCGGAGATGCCTCAATAGGCCTGACAGCGTAAATGTTTACATGATGCGACGTCCTCCAACACCCCTGACAGCTTAAATGTTTGCATACCACGAGGTCCTTAGATAGCTTGACAATCTTAAATGTTTATGTAAATACGCCTCTCGGAGTACATTTTTCCTCGAAATTTTCTATACAGTTACAATGAATTTGCACAGTCTTGTTTGTCCACCGCCAGTTCAATAGCCATTGTATGTTTCATCCTTGTTCTGCCATTGAAGCTACATACATTGTTTACTAGTTCAGTGAGTGCTTCTTTTTCGTTGGTTTGTCGGTTGCTGCCATTGTATGTTTCATCCTCGTAATCATTGAAGCTACATACATTGTTTACTGGTTCGGTGAGTGCTTCTTCTTTGCTGGTTTGTCGGTTGCTGCTTGTTGTTGCTTCACTCGCGATTCGAACTGTGCTTCTGCATTTCATTGTTTCGGAATAAGTTTCGATGCCATAGTTTCATTTTGTATTGCTTGTTTGTTGTTCAGTGTTTGCAATTTGCAAGTAAGAATGTTTTCTTATTTGTAGTCGCATGTTCCTTGTATGTTTCCAGTTCCTTCTGTGCTTGGGCTGTAGTTTCGTAATCGTTGGAGATACATATGTTGTTCAGTGGCTCGGTGGTTATTGCTGGTTCTGTTTGTTTGGCTGGGGTTTGCGCTTTGGGGCCCTAGGGGTGCAGTTCGACCTGTTCGTGCTTTCTTGCTGGTTTGGTCCTTGCTGTTTTCTTTTGTTTGATTCGACCTTGCAGGGTTGGGGTGCAACGATGATGGTTGGAGCTTTTTTTTTTTNTATTGTTTTTTTGGGGTGCTTTACGATGTTCATTTCCTGCACCCACAAGTCGACATGCAGTTGTGTTATTTTCCATGTCTGTCGAGGCCGATATCTGTTATTCTGTGAGATTTTGTTGGTGCTTCAGTCCTGCCATGAAATAAAATAGTTGCATGCAAAATTGTTCGAGGATTACATGTGAAGTTACAATATCCGTTGTTTTTTTGTTGGAATAAAGCATATGTATGCAGGCTACATTTATAAACCATGTATGGTCAGATGTGTGGATATGACATTACATGCTCTTTCTCCTCTACATAGACTGGTGTGCACACGATAAAATTTGTGTTGTGCTTGAGATATGATATGTACAACAAAGATTCTGCAAGATTATATTTTGATGTTTGGAAGCATGTCTGGGTAGTTTGCCACAGAAAACTGAGAACTTTTATCGTGGGCACAACAGTCTGAGTAGAGGATAAAGAACATGGTTAAAGGGAATAAATGGATAAGTTGCCAGGGAAAACCAGAACTCGTTTAGTTGCGGCCATGCAATTGCGTGATATTTTGTGCCTTGTAATATATTTTGGGCAGGGAAAAAAATCTACACGTTTACAACCATGGATAGAGAAGCGCAAAGGTTCATGTTTATGGCTTTCTAGACTGTTCCTTGAGTCAATTTTGCTATATGTACATATTGCTTGTTCTTCGGTGAATACCAGCTTCCATTGATGTTCATTGCATTTTCTGCGTTCCCACATTCAAACAAACAGAGTAGTTGGAGAAAACGAGGGAGTCTTGACTGCATCGACTGAAGAGGATATAGAAAGGTGCATGCTTGTACTATTGTTTCATATTGTGTTGTTTTGTATTTCATTTATGGTCTGTATATGTGTTAAACTAGTTGCATGCCTTCCTACATGGTAATTTATCTTGGTTACATGCGTTCCTTCCTGCATACTAAGCTAGTTCATGTCCGTTGTGTTTGTGCTGCATTGCTGCATTTAAACAAACAGAATGGTTTGACAGGATGAAGGACTCTTTGGCGGGTAAATAGACCTGTTCTCTTTCTTTTAGATGTCTGTCTTCATACTGACTTGCCTTCATGTCCATTGCATCTTCGATGTTGCTGCCTTGGAAAAAACAGGTTGCTTGGACAGGGAGATGAATTGTTCTGTGCAACAGTAAAGGGTTCTGTGGTACAATCTTCTAAAAGGTATACCAAGTGTGCTGATAAATTAAATATACAAACAGGGTGGGGGCATATAATATTAGACTTGAAAATGATGACTTCGCAGTAATGGGCCTTTCTGCGCTCCCTATTTCTACTTTTTCCATTTTCTATTATCCCTTTTATTTTCTAATTCATCTGCCTAGTGTGCTTTCCGAAAATTCCTTCGTGTGTCGGTTGACGGACTACCGGATTGACATATGTGGTCCTGCTTCTACCTTATTTCATAGTTACCCACTCTCTCGATTGCAGGTGCCAGGCTGGCAGGTTGAAGATTGCTCCCCTGGCTTCCGGGGGTCCATGATATACAGATTGGCCATGGTGCCCTACACTCATGCCCTGTTTACTATTAAACATTTGTCCAGTTAAAAAATTCAGATGCATACAATTTTACGATTATTTGGTCCTTCCAATGGAAAATATACAATGCATATGCTTTTTTAGTCTTAATGTTCATCTGCACATGCTTGCATCCGAAAAAGTTGGACTAGTGACATGGGCATGAGCAGTCAGTCATCCCAGACATCGGCAGACCGACAAGGCCAAAGGTAAAGATGCATAGGCTTTGCTCTTACTATGTTTACTAAACAAATTTCATAGGCTATATATTCATCTATGGCATGGTGGATATGTTGATGTCATTTGCAATACATGGTTTGCAGCTCCCAAGAAGTATCAACAATTACAAGCGAGACACTGAACATGTTGCATGTTCCGCAGACTAAGAGGTGTGGTTGTGAAACTCTGGTTCCATAGTTCATCAAAACTATGCGTGTGCTTGTAGCACACTACCATTCACTTTAGTTTTCCTATTCAAAAAATGTCATCAGGTCTAGAGTTGTGACATCCAAAGTACTGCCATTAGAGGGCTTGAACAACTGCCAAACTAGACAAGTGTTCGTCGGAGACATAATGGTTGTCTATAGCACCTACTTGGACAAGGAAAACAAAAGTAGATCCATTATGCATGTTGACATGATAGACAAGGACGCCATGATGACAGTGACACTGACTGTTCCTCCACAACTTGTCCAGAAACATGCAGAAAAGATATTTCCGCGTAATGGGATATCCATTACAAATTTTAATATATTCCCCAAAACAGTATATGACCATGGTGATTGCGATCGAATTATTTTGCTCAACGAAACAAGCATTGTGGAAAAAAATCCCACTATTTTTTTCAGAATATCGTTTCATCCTGGACTCGACTATCAGCCAACTTGCACAAAGCACTGATATTTACCTAATCAGAACGATTGGGGCTACTGTCACACTGGCGAGAAAATTTGGCTCGCAACACATTCTTCATATAAAGGATGGAGAATCGGACATCGACAAGGCAATGGTACGGATTTTCATATTCAGTTTTGTCCTTTACTTTCGCATCTACATGTATGTTGGATAAGTTACACAAATATTGCATTGTTCCATGTTGCAGCTACAATTGTTCGATACGTATTCAGATTTGTTTTCGTCAATGGAACAACAATTGCATAGAGGGCAGATTCCACTTATGTTGTTCAAAAATATAACAAAGAAGAGGGATGCTAAAGAAAATATCTTTCGGACAACCTAGACAACGTTTGTAACAGAGTTGCGAGAAGATATGGTAGAGGATCTGAAGAAACTAGCTAGCTCTACAATTGTTGTGCGTATACATCCACAAAATCATCCTCACTTTGCTTATAGAAATAGTCTTCAACAAATTTCTGTGCTTGTTTAATTTTTTTTTTTTTTTTTAA
>ML781379.1:456885-485183 GCA_009831015.1 Picea engelmannii | reverse complement strand
CAGAGGGGGTACCCCCCCTCTGCACTCCCCCGCGTGGAAGAGTGTACATACTTCATGGGGTATAAACACGGCTGAAAGCAAGGACCTCTGAATCAGGAAGATAATCAGGCTCCACAACCAACATAGTTCCCCAGCCATGGATCAAGGAGATTACGAGATCGATAATCTTAAATGTGATGAAGATCCCCCACTTCGACAGACATCAAGAGGTTAACACATGCATTAAATTCCTCTTGTCGTGCTGCAATGGAGGGTTTCTCTGGTTAGATAGGCGTGTGACTGTGGACCAGATGTTGATCCACTTGATCACTGGATTGAGCATGCAAGGACCAAAACCTCACCAGTTCTACCCAGGGAAGATGCCAGATCGCTCCTTGGCGTAGTGAATAATTGAATCCTATGATGATGTGGAGAAGGGGAAGCAAGGCTACAAGGTAGCCTCCATCTAGGATGGCTTAGTGTGCCTTGCTTGTCAGCTGATTGCTGACAAGCTTGTCAGAATGAATCATCCTATGCAGGTCACAAGGTTTGTAGTCGACCTCACTGGGGAGTGTGTCGAAGGAATGAAGATGGACTGGGTGAGCTACCTTGTCAATGAGTTCGAGAAGGGCTGTCGCGAAGCGCAGGACCAAGGCTATGAATTTCATTTCAGTTGGTTGTTGATTCTCATCGCATTTGTCGCTTGGGAGATGCCGGAGGGAGCGACATTGCTGGAAGACAAACCATCATAACCATTGGCCACGAGGTTCAACACCTTGTGGTATACGAGAGATATGGCGAAGCAGTGGCAATCAAATGTGGTGTTCCACGCTTACTACCTACAACTCAAGTGCACCATTGAATCATTTACACGGATGACCCCAAACACCTTGCTTACATACAAGCCGCTAGAGAAGTTCCGCGCAGACCAACACTTCATCTACATCACTGTGCGCAGGGATGAAAGTAAAGAGGAACTACAGTCGTACTATAAATTTACCGATGAAGATATGGAGGATATAACTAAGGAATGGCCAGCCAAATTCCTCGCATCGGTGGAGGATGCAGCTACAATTATTCGATACATATTCAAATTTGTTTTCGTCAATGGAACAACAATTGCATAAAGGGCAGATTCCACTTATGCTGTTCAAAAATATAATAAAGAAGAGGGATGCTAAAGAAAGGATATTTCGGACAACCTAGACAACGTTTGTAGCAGAGTTGCGAGCATATATAGTAGAGGATATGAAGAAACTAGCTAGCTGTACAACTGTTGTGCGTATACATCCACAAAATCATCCTCACTTTGCTTATAGACATATTCTTCAACAAATTTCTGCGTCTGTTTAATTTATTTTTTTTTTAAAGGGGAGGGGGGGTGCAGTTGTGTATTATATTGTTCAATGTATTAATCCATTTACTCACATTCCCAGGTTGAAGGTCTTTTAGATGCATCCAATGTGTACTCGACCTCCTTTGAGCCTGTATGTGCAAAATGCAACTCCGCTGCTTCTGCCTCCGCTTTGATAAGTGATGATACGATTGATTCTGCGATGCAGTGAAAAATTTCCATATATATGTGGACATTACGTCAATGTTGTTATCCGAACCATGGGCAACACAACCGTTCATTGTATGGTTAGGTAGCCTCTGTTACAAAATGTGCTTCTTGAGTTGGCAGAGTTGTCGTATGAAACATATCTAGAGAAAAAGGCAAGCAGTGTCTACATGCTGCGACAACTTCAGATACACAAAAAATTCACCTTAAATGAGGACAATGAAATTTTGCATATTGGCTGACGAAGGGGAAAAAAAAATATCAAACTTTGGCAGGAAACGAAAATACCTCATGTGTCTCTGTAATATTTGTTCAACATCTAGATGAATGTTTGTTGGACTTGGCCCATATCTCTGTAATCCCCATATATCACATGGCTCCAGTTATTTTCTATTGGGAACATATACCAGATGCAAGAGAAAATGAATGCGGCGACATCTTTTCTTTGTATATCAAATTGTTTGGTGCAAAGGTCAATGGGTTCTACTCTATGGAACCTTCTGGGAACTTGCTTGCAGCCTGTTTAAAGTATGGTTGGTTCTTGATTATCTGCTTTGTCTGTAAATTTGTATACCGTGGAACTCCAATTGTTCTTTGGAGGACACAAAACAATATAATTGATTTTTTTAGCCAGTTGGCTCATAGATTCGCCTGATAATTTCTATGGTGCTGTGACACAAATGTATTATGTGGCTTGCTTTAGCAGATTTCCTTAATCGATGAAGTTGGTCAAATTATTGTTCTGAATTAATTTGAAATCAACGAATATATAGTGTGTGAAGTGCAACTATCCTATCATAGCAACAAGAGGCTCTTAAAATTCAAATTGGTCGTTGTTTTGGCATTTTTGCTTATTTGATGAACTTGGTAAAATTAATATCCTGGAATAATTTGAAATCAACGAATATATACTGTGCGAAGTGCAATTGTGATATCATATGAACAAGAGGGCCTTAAAATTCAAATTGGTCCTTGTTATGCTTGTGGTGATAGAATTTTAAAAGAACTTTCTTTTGTTTCCTTCATTTTTTTAAAAATAAGCGATTTAACATCCTTTAATAATTTAATGTAATTCACTTGTACAATATCAATAGTTAATATTAATAATTTAGTATTTGAAAATAATGTTTTTAGATAAAGTTAGATAGAATGAGCATCCCTAAACAATTCCAATCTTCAACTTGCCAGACAGGGAGTCCGCAAGTCTGCCTGTCAATTTGTATATCGCGGAAGTCTGGGTGATTTTTGCAGGACACAGAACAAAAGAGGCTCAAATTTTAGCCCGCCAGGCCGAGAACCCACTATCTAAAAAGTTCCCAAGTATGAAATGAGGGATCCTCATATGCTCTATAAAATCTCTTGTCCATACTTTCTAAAAGTACATGTTTACTATGTATTGCTTGTTTGTTGGAAAACTTTTATATCAGTCGCCCGACCAGATTGTACAAACTTTCTCGTCTAATTAAATTCTGCAATATCAAAATTTATTATTAATAATTTAATATTGAAAATAATGTTTTTAGATATGTTAGATAGTTGATAGGGATTAGCATCTGTAAACAATGGAAAACTTGAACCCGCCAGCCCTCAAGTCCATCTATCAATCTATATATCGCAAAACTCCGAGTGCTATTTGGAGGACACAGAACAATGAAACTACAATGTTGAGCCAACCAGCTCGCAGGTCCGCTTGTCAATTTGTATATCGCAGAATTGTGAGTGGTATTTGTACAACACAAAATAATAGAGGCCCAATTTTCAGCCTGCTAGCCCCAGAGCCCCCGATAAAAAAAATGGCTAAATATGGAATTCATACGGGATCGTTACGGGACAATAAAAGTGCACTGTTCAGCCAACCAGCCTGATTCCACCTGTCAATGTTTATATCACGGAAGTTTGGGTGCTATTTGTAGGGCACAGAACAATAAAACCTCAATTTTCAGCCTGCCAGGCCGCAAACCCGCGATCCAAAAAGTGCCTAAGTATGGAATAAGGAATCCACATATGCTATATAAAATCTCATGTCCATACTTTATAAAAGTACATGTTTACTATGTATTGCTCATTTGTCGGAAAACTTTCATATCAGTCGGTCCACCAAAATGGACAAACTTTGTTGTCTACTTAAATTCTGCAATATCAATATGTAATATTAATAATTCAATATTGAAAATAATGTTTTTAGATATGTTAGATAGTTGATAGGGATTGCCATCCATAAACAATGGAAAAACTGAACCCGCCAGCCCTCGAGTCCATCTGTCAATCTGCATATCGCGGAAGTCCGAGTGTTATTTGGAGGACACAGAACAATGAAAGTGCAATGTTCAGCCAACCAGGCCGAGAGCCCCCGATAAAAAAAAGTGGCTAAATATGGAACGAGCGATCTGTATATGCTCTATAAAATCTCTTGTCCATACTTTATAAAAGTACATGTTTACTATGTATTGCTCGTTTGTCGGAAAACTTTTATATCAGTCACCCAACCAGATTGTACAAACTTTCTCGTCTAATTAAATTCCGCAATATCAAAATTTAATATTAATAATTTAGTATTGAAAATAATGTTTTTAGATATGTTAGATGGTTTATAGGGATTAACATCTACAAACAATGTAAAACTTGAACCCACCAGCCCTCAAGTCCATCTGTCAATCTGTATATCGCGGAACTCCTAGTTCTATTTGGAGGACATGAAACAATGAAACTGCAATGTTGAGCCAACCAACTTGTAGGTCCGCATGTCAATTTGTATATCGTGGAATTGTGGGTGGTGTTTGTACAATGAAAAACAATAGAGGCCCAATTTTCAGCCCGCTAGCCCCAGAGCCCCCGATTAAAAAAAATGGCTAAATATGGAATTCATACGAGATCACTATGGGACAATAAAAGTGTAATGTTTAGCCAACCAACCCGAGTCCGCCTGTCAATTTGTATATAGCATAAGTATGGGTGCTATTTGTAGGGGATGAAACAATAAAACCTCAATTTTCAGCCTGCTAGGCTGCGAACCAGTGATCCAAAAAGTGCCTAAGTATGGAATAAAGAATCTACATATGCTCTATAAAATATCATGTCCATACTTTATAAAAGTACATGTTTACTATGTACTGCTTGTTTTTCAGAAAACTTTTATATAAGTCGGTTCACCAAAATGGAAAAACTTTGTCCTCTACTCAAATTTTGCAATATCAATTTCAGCCAGCCAGCGCGAGATCCCCCAATAAAAAAAAGTGGCTAAATATGGAATTAATATGGGATCGCTACAGAACAATAAAAATGCAATGTTCAGTGAAGCAACCCGTAAGTCCTCCTGTCAATTTGTATATCATGGAAGTCTGGGTGTTATTTGTAGGACACAAAACAATAGGGACTCTATTTTCAGCTTGCCAGGCCGCGAACCTGCGATCCAAAAAGTGCCTAAGTATGGAATGAGGGATCCACATATGATCTATAAAATCTCATGTACATACTTTATATAGAGACTCATGTCCACAAGTTCACCTATCAAATTGTATATCTCGGAAGTCTAGGTGCTATTTGTAGGACACATAACAATAGATACTCAATTTTCAACCTGCCAGGCCATGAACCTGCGATCCAAAAAGCACCCAAGTATGGAATGAGGGATCTGCATGTGTTCTAGAAAAATAAAAATGCAATGTTCAACCAAGCAGCCCGTAGGTCCTCCTATCAATTTGTATATCGCGGAAGTCTGGGTGCTATTTGTAGGACACATAACAATAGAGACTCTATTTTCAGCCCGCTAGGCTGCAAAACCGCGATCCAAAAAGTGCTTAAGTATGGAATGAGGGATCCACATATACTCTATAAAATCTCATGTCCATACTTTATATAGAATCATCTCCGCAAGTCTGCCTGCCAATTTGTATATCGCGGAAGTGTAGGTGCTATTTGTAGGACAAGAAACAATAGATACTCAATTTTCAGCCCGCCAGTCTGTGAACCTGTGATCCAAAAAGTGCCCAAGTATGGAATGAGAGATTCACATATGTTCTATAAAATCTCATGTCCATACTTTATAAAAGTACTTGTTTACTATGTATTGCTCGTTTGTCGGAATACTTTTATATCACTCGGTCGACTAGATTGTACACAATTTCTTGTCTAATTAAATTCTGCAATATCAATATTTAACAGTAATAATTTACCATAGGTCCGCTTGTGAATTTGTATATCGCGTAATTGTGGGTGCTATTTGTAGAGTGCAGAACAATAGATGCCCAATTTTTTGCCCGCCAGCTCGAGAGCCCCCAATCCAAAAAGTGGCTAAATATGGAATTAATATGGAATCACTATGGGACAATAAAAGTGCAATGTTGAACCAACCAATCCGCAAGTCTGCCTATCAATTTGTATATTGTGGAAGTGTAGGTTCTATTTGTAGGATACAGAACAATAGAGGCTCAATTTTCAGCTTGCCAGGCTGAGAACTCGTAATAAAAAAAGTGCCTAAGTATGGAATGAGGGATCTGCATATGCTCTAAAAAATCTCATGTCCATACTTTATAAAAGTACATGTTTACTATGTATTGCTCATTTGTCGCAAAACTTTTA
The DNA here is from genome assembly GCA_009831015.1 of Picea engelmannii. Lineage (NCBI taxonomy): Eukaryota > Viridiplantae > Streptophyta > Pinopsida > Pinales > Pinaceae > Picea > Picea engelmannii. The sequence continues at coordinate 479,065 of ML781379.1, read as the reverse complement.
AATAACTCGCTCGACCAGATTGTACAAATTTTCTTGTCTAATAAAATTCTGCAATATCAATATGTAATATTAATAATTTAGTATTGAAAATAATGTTTTTAGATATGTTAGATAGTTGATAAGGATTGCCATCCGTAAAAAATGGAAATCTTGAACCTTCTAGCCCTCGATTCCATCTTTCAATTTGTATATCGCGGAACTCAGAGTGCTATTTTTAGGACACAGAACATTGAAAGTGCAATGTTGAGCCAGCCAGCGTGCAGGTCCTCTTGTCAATTTACAAATTTCACGACATACAAATTAACAGCCAATATCTGTCACTGAGATGCAATATGACCATTAACCCTTCATGTTTCCTGGGTATATCTTCTGTTGTTTTTCTTTTGTAACCCGCCCGACCGCTTTCCATTGGTATTTCTTGGAATCAGTTTTTCCATCACCGCTGCCTTCGTACTTGTTTCCAGATATGCAATAATTAAGATTTAATGCTGGTAGTCATCCTGCAAGAACCGTTAAGATTGTCATTAATGCCCGACAATCCAGAGAAGATTTGTCATTACTACGAATTAAACTAATATTTACACACAACTATGTTATCCTTTCCAAGTATTCATTTTAAAGGCGATGCAATCTTTTCTTTTTGTGCGCCGACGGGTTGGTGCTTTTAAGAAATTTCTAATTCTTAATCTCTTTTTGCCGTCACCACCACCTTCACACTTTTTTCTAATTGTGCAATTACTAAACTGTGATGGTGACAACTCATTCCACACAAACCCTGGAAATTGTCATTGATCAACGAAAGGCTCGAGGAGATATTCCATTGATACGCATTAAACCATACTTTGCAGAGGGTTATATTATCCCTCCTTGATTTTAATTTCAAACATCATCTCGAGCAAACAAAAATTATTAATAACTTTTGGCAACAGTTCTCTCCACACACAGTAAACACAATGGAGCATAATGGCCAGAGGTTCCACTATTCCAAGGCATATTCTTACTATTCATCTCCCTCCACCCAGGAGCAAAAAAGAACATGGTCCCTTGGTACACCGAGAGATATATTTCAAGATAAAAAATTCCATGGCAACCCTGGTTGCTTAGAGAACCTAACCCAGTTGCATTCATGGTTGTCACATAAGTTGATGCCATGAAGTCTGAGTCGGAAGAAGATGATCTGAAGGACAATGATACGACAATGGATGATGGAAATGAAAAGAATCTTCCCACTCCTGTGCCCAAATTGAAATCAACCATAATGTATGGAACTTCCCAACTCTGTGATGGCGGTCATGACAACACCAAAATAATTTTTAGAAAAGAAACCGACAGTGAACGCGACAACCACTTTGCAACGTGAAAGTAGGAATTCCAGAGTTCCATATTAGTCCATTCTGGGCAGAAGAGTTTTACTGTAAAGAAATGATATGTTGATGCTCCTAGATATATATTTCAAGCCAAAAAGTTATTGATTAACATCTTCGGGAACCAGGTCCAAAACTCTCGTTGCTGCAAGGCATTTTCCTACTAGTCATCTCCTTCTGCCCAGAATGGACTAATTTGGGCCTCTGGAATTGCACGTGCAAGTTGTGCTACCGATTTTTTTTGGACTATGTAGAGGCGGTTTCAGCTAAGGGCTATTCCACTTGCCTTGCAACAATTTTCGTCTTCTTCCTCAGGGGAAGCTTGTGAAAAATATCAATTTCAGCACAGGATGATCCATCAAGGAGAAAACTGCAAGGATCTTGCATACTGCAGATCCCGTGCCTGTGTTTGTCATAGATACCTTCAATGTTTTGGCCCGAAGAACTGGGTCCAATTTCTAAGGATAGATGTACAATACTCGGTGTTTTTCTTATTTTTTTAAATGGATTTTCTATTAAAAATTATTTGCCTTCGACTCTTTGTTGTTGCCTCTTTTCTGGGTTTAATGCATGTTCTAATTGGCATGGTTCGGTGCTCTTGTACTTCTTCGATATTGTGTTTACTTAGCTTATATTTTCTAAGATGGAACATCTAACAATTATATGCCAATGTATTGTGTGAATCCACCATTTTTTTATGAAAACAAAAAGTGGATTACACAGTTTCAAACCAACCTTCAATTCTATTCGTAATGCAGATAAAACATAGCAATACCAATGTACAATGTTGCGGCAAAATTGTTCTTGTTTCTAGACATGCAATTATTAAGTTTTAATTCTAACAGCGCATAATGCAAGAAGTTTAATACCTGAGTTAATATGTTGCACTCATGGAAGAATGTATCAAGAACACAGTTACACCCACACATTCCAATAAATTTTAATCTTTAACAAAGCATTTGCTGGCAATTAGTAGAAAATGAAGTTTAGTAGTTAAGTTAATATGTTACAGTCATGGAAGAATGTATCAAGAACATAGTTACATGCACACGTTACAAAAAAAATCTAATCTTCAACAACACATTTGCTGACCATTAGTAGAACATCATGGTTTTGCAACAATGGGGCTTCTTTGAAACCAATTCGCGCTTACGGAAATTGCCTTCCGCCTTTCTATTTTCCCACTTTTTTATTCCCTCTAGTTTCTCTTCCTGGTTACTTAATCTTTTTTTCCTGAAAATGCCTTGCTCCGCAACTTTGTGGATTCATGCGTTTCCAATGACCGCTTCCCCTTTCTTCAAATTGACCCTCTATTGTTCCCTGTCCCATAACTGGCACCCAGAGTTCCGCGATATACAAATTGACAGGCAGACTTACACGCTGGTCGGGTCAACATTGCACTTCTACTTTTCCGTAACCTCCAAACAACATTCGGAGCTACGCAATATACAAATTGACAGACAAGCTCCAGGGCTGGGGGGCTCAAGATTGCCTTAGCCAGACTTGCTAACTGCCTCGCTAATAGAATGCCTCAGAGTTCGTCGATATACAAATTGACAGACGAAGCATACAAACAAGAACCAAGTAAACTCACGGCTCATGTTCCTGGTCGCTGTTTTCTATTTCTGCCAACTTCGCAATTATTTCCAAGTATATATCTTGCCATGAAAATGGGATATCTGTTACATATGTGAATATATTGGTCCTTATTTTTCCATCTTCTATACTTGGCCAAATATCTGTTTCTCTTTTCCCTAAACTTTATCTTTTTCATCACTTATTCATTCTTTCAAAAATGTATGGCTAAGTGTGTGGGCAGTTTTGCGGGTTCACAGCTGCACTTGTGCTCGTTTATCATGACACCGACTGAACGCTTTCCCATTCCATACCCAGAAACTTCTTTAACTGTGAATTCTCACTAGGCAGTCTCTACATTGAACTTATGTTGTTCCATGGCCTACAAACAGTACCGTCACTTCCATGATATACAAATTTGCAACCGTTCTTAGATCATACCCTCTTCCGTATTACGGTCCACCTGTCATGCCCTCTTCCGTGGTGCACATTTTTTCACTGAAAACTTCCGAGAAATACAATTTAACCATCGAGTGCTCACATATTTAGTGGAACTATTGTCACCCCATTTTGAAGCCCGTCTGTCTGCTTTCCATACTTCGCCATTTGTTCAAATTTATTTGGCAAATCATCGGTTTGGCGCGTTGAAGAAATATTCAATTCGTAGTTGTTGTTTCCTATGCCCACGCCCCTTTGCAATTAGTAGTTGATAATTATATATAAGATCTTATTTCTACGCATGCAATTAGCAATTTCCCTATTCCATACTTAGCCACTTTGCCGGAATTCTGCAAATATACAAATTGACCACTGAACTGCCCCATCACGATCTCTTCCATTTTATACATTTTTCACTTAAAAATTTCGAAACATGAAATTTGACTGTGCAACACTCGGTTGTCCTAACTATCCTCGTAACCCTTTTTTGAATCCCGTCCGACTCCTTTTTAAAGCTTGCCATTCTTTCCTTGCTCTCCATCGTCTTCGTCACCTTCGCACTTGTCTATAATAAAAGAAAATAAAAAGATACACACACACACACACACACACACACATCTTGTTTCTAAATATGGAATTATTGGCATTTAATTCTAATAGGTCATCATGTAGAAACCATATAGATTGTAATTGATGGGTGAAAGACTCGAGGACATCTTGTATTGATGCGCATTAAACCAAAATTTGCAGGGGGATTATATTATCCCTTCTGAGTGTTCATTTCAAAATCATGAAATCCTGTTCACACGGCGTGGCCTTCGCACGTTCACGAAACCTCCATTCCTTAATTGCTCTTCGCTGTACCCACCACCTTCACATTTCTAAATATGCAATAAATAAACTTTACTGCTAACAGCTCATCATGCACCACCAATACAAATTGTCATTAATCAGCGAAAGGCTTGAGGAGCTTTCCCATTCATAAGCATTTAACCAAGATTTAGCGAAAAGTTACATTATCATCTCTAACTGTTCATTTAAACCATCATCTGTAGCAAAGAAACCTTCTCATAAACCTATGGCATCAACTCGACAACAGTTCTGTGGAGATACAGTGAACATCTTTGGGAGAACCAAAACTTCCATTGATCTAGGGCATTTTCTTAGTACTCAACCTCTGCCGCAGAGAACCAAGTAATTTGGACCTCCGGGATTGCTCATGTAGGCTATGTCCCTAAAGTTTTTTACTATAAGGACATGGTCTCTTGGTGTGTCGATAAATTTATTGCAAAGAAAAGAATTATTCCACTGCAGGACTACTCTTTTGTTTCTTTGTCACCTTAGGTCTTCCGCCAGATGCTGAAATTACAGGAGCCAACATTGACGTTCATAGGAGAATATTGCAAACAGTTCCTAGCAAAGCATAATAACGGATTGGACCTCTTGCCCCTTTTTTTGGAAAACCAAAATCTAGTTCCTGAAGATATTACAGGCAAGTAGGTTAGTTGATTTAGAAATCCATTTCATGAAATTGCTTGGCTGTTTACAAGAATAACGTGACAGGAGTCCACATCTACTGTTTCCCGCATGGCTCTTTGTATTTTGTATTTCACAGTCAATGAACAAGTCATTTTTTATTGGGGCAGGTTAATTTCGCATGAAATATCTTCCCAATTGTCAAGCTACGAAAGGGAAAAGAAATTTATATGTCATCCTATTTAGTGTTTGCAATAGCACATTCCTGTTGGTTTCCGCAACTGTCTCTGTCCAAGAACGTCAACTGCGAATTCCACCCAGTAACGTTCTGGTACCGGGCCTGATGGAAGCACAAGGCTTCCCACTGTTTTTATCAGGTTTTTAATGACTTCCTGTCTATTTTCAAAGTTTTGTTATTAGGAGAAGATGCTCCCTGCATATCTGAACAGACAACTATTTTTTTGGACAAGAAGGGGACACTCGAACATTTGGATAATTACACTATCATAAGAATTTTTGGCTCCACGAAATAGCCTTATCTCCTTTTATGTCACATTACAGATAAAATGTTTGTTGCAAAAGTAACACGTCAATACAGGTACTGGTTCCATCTGTTCCAAAGGAAGAAAAAAAAATAGTTCATTCCGCTGCCTTGGAAAATAGGGGAGTTCGTGTTGAAAAACATCAACAAAATTGATGACTTCGTAGCACATTCTAGCATCTCCAACCTAAGATATGATGAATACATAAGAGAATTCGACCCCTATGATATCTTTAGACAACATTTACAAACACTTTTCCTCGATGATTGTTTTGTAAATAAACACCTGCCCAAAAACAGAGACAGTGGCGACAATGGTCCTGCCTCTGATGCCGACGATGTAGAGATAGTGCAAAGATGCACTAAATTGTACACACAATAGAGGAAAGGCCCTAGTGACAAGAGTGTTCAATCCACAAATACCACTCCAAAAAGTACGCCATCATAGAGAATTGCTCCAACGACCCATCACAGCAACAAAGAAACCCAGATTTCTTCAAACGGAGGAGGAGATAATGAACCTCCTCACTCTAAAATTGATAGTTCTCACAAGCTTCCAGTAGAGAAGAAGAGAAAAAAAAATGTGGGGCAGGCAGAAGAGCCGGAAATTCAGAGTGAGAACATGGAACTTGACACTGATCTGGATACCATGATCTGCTTCCTTGATCAGCCCAGAGATGCCATCCACCATAGCCATCCAATGGACATATATGTTACCCAAAATTTTGATGAAGATGAATCCTTCGTGTTCCAGAGCGTTGTTTTTTATAGCCGGAACAAAAAATTGATAATTGAGAAAAAAATGTTAAAAATAAGAAAGGGAAATCTCATTCAGAGGTTGACGTTGCCAACATGTGTCCGTCCCAAATCTGTCAACTTCACACCGTGACCAGAGAAGCACTTCATGATTCCATTGGAGGCATTGAGACTGAGAATGTCAGACTGAAGGACCGAGTCAAGGAATTGGAAGACGCTTTCATTCCTATGCCATTGCTTGTCGATCGTTTGGCAATAACCATGTCTGGCACCCCTGCACCCAATGTAAAAGCATCCTCCACCCTACTCACATCCTGTAAAGGATATGTGGAGAACAATATCAAAAAAAGAATGGAATTGGTTACCGAGGCGTGGAAAATATCACAAACTATCACTTCCCTTGGAACTAGGGCACATAGATTTCTCGAGCTTTTGCAGGCCAAATCAAAATATGAAGAAAAATTATTTTTAAAAATGGTCATCCCTTTTGGCAAGATTGTGAACAATATGACAGAAAAAAAAAGAAGAGAAGAAGATCTTCCATCCAAAAACAGGATCGACCAATTGAATGCATGTTGGAAAGAAAAAGTAAATAACCTGCATCTCATTGTTCATTCATGTGAACAAGCCATATCAAAGAAAGATAAATTATTCACAAAGTTGTCAAATATAGACTTAGTCGAGAAAACCAATGACTTCCAAGACCCCCACTTAATCGCAAACTCCTTGCCCTTAACCAGGCAAGAGTTCGATAAACAAGTTCCTATGTTTAAGACCATGTCTCTGGAAAATTTTTACAACATCCTTCAATTTGATCAAGCTCACATCCACGACTACCTAGTCAAATATGCAGTACAAATGAGGAAAATCATCATGCTCTCTCTAATCTTTCTATCGACTTCCGAGAATTAGAAAATGATCTTTTCAACATAAAAATCCGGAATGAGATCAACGTCACCCCAATGAGAGACTACATTGAAGAATGGCTTGAAAGGCAATTGAAATAGGCCGCCCACGAAAGACAACAGGCAGTTTCCAACATTCCAACAGCCATGGAGGACATCCTTGAAACTGCAGTTGTTAGTGACATCAATGAAACAGTAGCCAGAAGAAAATAGCCAAAGGGCTCATATGTACCCTCACTGTAAGTTTAATCATTGCATCCTTCTTTGTTTATCAACCCATTTATTCCAGTTTCTTAAATACAAATGTATAGGCAAACACTTATATCTTTCCATTTATTTTCTTTTGCAGTTATTGCACTCTATCTTCTTTCCACAATCCCGTTTCTTATACATATTTCTCTAATGGTCTACGGGAGCCCCAATCCCAGTCTACATAAAAAACACATTGAAATTATGGTTTATAGGTAACATACTTTGATTTTTTTGTATATTTCAAAATTTCCAGTAGTATGTAACAAAATTTTATTTTTTGACAGATTTCAAATAAAAATGCATTTAAATTTTTATATGTTACAGACTCCATTCTTATCTTTCACCACTCTCTATGACAAATGCATTTAATTTTTAATATGTTAAAGACTTTTATTCTTATCCTTCACAAGTCTGTATGGCAAATGCATTTACTCTTTTATATGTTACAGACTTTTTTTTTTATTATATTTCAAAATAAATGTTGCTCAACAATGCAAGCATCATTTACTTATACCTCATGTTCACAAATGCATTTAAATTTTTATATTTATTATCTCCTATTAATTTTTTGTCATCATATATTTTTATCTTTCACCAGTCCATATGGAAAATGCATTTAAATTTCCAAATTTATTCTTGCACTGTCAACAAATTTTTTACTTTGTTATATACTTTAAAAAAAAAAAGGTTTGCTATATACTTTCAAAAAATAGATGGTGCTCTCCCTGCCAACCGTCATTTACTTTTGCCCCATCTTCCGTGATATACATGTTGCACACAACATTTTCATGATATACATTTTGCACCGAACACTTCGTTTCATTTACAATTCGACCCCATTTTCCACAATTTTCTTTCTAACCTCATTGGCAGGGACTGCGCTACCACATGGCCTTCTTTTAATACAAATTATTTGTTTTTTTCAATAATAATAATAATAACATTTTTTTATTATCTAAAAATAAAAATAAAGTAACAAAGAAAGAGGCAGTGGAGGGATGACATGGCACATTATAGTTTATTTAACAAGGAGAGCTGTTAGGCATTACTCTTTATCTTTGGTGATATTGTGTCTTTCAACATCTAAAGCTCCTACGTATTAGTCTTTATCTTTGGTGATGTTCATATTTATTTGACTCTCAACATTTAAAGTAAATCTTCAATAGAAATATGTTTAAGTATGTTTTAAATTCTAAAATACTATATATTAGATTCGTGATAAGTTTGTAAGAAAAATGAATACCAATTTTTTATTATCTAAAATTTTAGAAATTCAATGAAACTCTTTTTATCTAATTCTAGAAACACTTTTTTATCTAATTCTATAGATTGAAGTAGGATATACTTTCATGAAAAAATCCATGATTAAATCTTTAGAATATAAATGTAAATTGCTCAAGTTGACCAACAATAGGCTTCTTGTTATTGTTGATAGTATGGGCAATAGCCACCATAGGCCAAAAAAGGTCGAACTAGAGACTATGAAGCTTGGTTTAACTATTAGAACATTAAAGAAGACAATTAGGTTAATAATATCGATAATATCAAACCTTACATCCCTATAAAGTTTAAACTTAAGACATGGAATGAAAATAAAATCATTAATTATTGAAATACTACAAAGAATCAAACCTAACATGGTTGATTGAAACTATGTGTCCAATAGTATCAGTGTAAAAAACAAATAATATTGCTAAGATTAGGACTAATGATCATGACTTTCATAATGAAATGGATTGCTAAACTAACCCAAAAACACTTTGGGATGATGGTACTTACAAAATTTGTGATGCATAAGAGGTTGAGGATAAATACCACTCAATTACCCTTAATAATACAAGGCATAATTTTACCAACTTTCCTAATTTAATTACTATTCAAGGCCTCCTATCTTACTGAAACCATAAGGATTATAGTACATTCATTTCCACCATTCCTTTTATTTGGTTAATAAACGTTCTTAATCTTAGTGATAATGGGTGCGTGGGGGGTCATCATTGACTCTGGAGGAAATCAAGAAACAAAATATGCTTGGGGCATTGGGATTTCCTCCAATAATGAAGCCAAGGATTTATCCCTCTTCAAAGACTTCTTGCTTCTAAAATCTCAAGGAATTCATGTGGCTTTGGTAGTGGGAGATTCCATGGTCATTCTAAGAGCAGTCCATCATAAAGTCCTTCATAAGTATCCAAAATTAGTTGGTCTAGTGCAAACAATTCTTCAAGAAGCTTGGGTTTTTAACAAACTTTAATTTTTCCATGTCCTAAGGCATCATAATGCAATAGACGAAAAGTCCAATTTAGGTTTTGGACTAAGTTTGGATTGTTGTAACACAAATGGGGGTTCCCTTTCCAACTCTCCTCATAATACAACTATGGTTTTGATGGGTTATACATCAACCGTCTTCTTGGCAAGCAATTTAAGTTTGCAAAGATGGTCATTTACGAACCAACAAGACAAATCTATGCTCTTCCCCCCTCCACTTGTGCAAAACATTATGAAGTGTGTTATTATGTAGTCCAACAAGTAGCGTGGGTTAAATTCAATGGACATGTGCCCTCTCTATTTTTAATTGGGGTTGTGGCTCTTTTTTTGTTCTTGTTCTAGATATTTTAGATAAGTAACAGGGCATACAATTAGGTGAAAGGAAAATTCCTCCCCCTCTTTCTCTACTCTTGTGTCCTTTTTATAATTTTGAGTTCTTTGGTTTTGTTTTGAGTTTCCCTCTTACTTTGTTTAGGGTTCCCATGGCACATTGACACTATAAAAGTGAGTGTTGCATCCTTTGCAATCTGGGAGAGATCAAAATAGGGTTGAACATTGTGCTTGAGATGTGGTCGAAGCTCAATGTGGTATTATTAATTTAAGGATTTGGAGGGACAAGTGGTAGTCTAAATATGAGTAGAAAGTCTACTAAAAAATACATCAAGTGATAATTGTTCCATAGAAACAACAAAGTATGTTGTTGAAATGAGGGAATGGCAAAAGGAGGTAGAGACATTAATGGGCATCCAACATAGTAAAGATTTGGAAATTTTAGTTCAACTTGAATTGTTCAAGAAAATTTGTTAGGATATTTAGATACTTAGGAGTTAGTTAAGTTCAACTTGGTCTAATATGTATTTAATAAATAGTGTGCTTCTTAGCACATGTTTCTTTAGTATGCATTTGTAGTTATGTAATCCGATGGTCACGATATGTTCTAGACATAGAGTGATCTGATGCCTCATATTCTCCTCGATCTTAATGGTTATATTGATACGTGGCTTAATACCATATTGGTCTATGATATCAATTTAAAGAGCATGGAGGGTAATTTGTTGATGATTGATTGTGAGAAACTCTCGTGTAAAATATTTTTCTTTTGCATTAATATATTGCCTCAAGTGGCCACATTGGTCGGGGCCATGGACTGCTTTTGTCTTCGAGTGTTTTAACCAAGCAAAAACATTTGTGTATTGATCTTTTATATGGTTGTGTGAGTGGTTATTGAAAGTGTTCATCTTGTGTGGAAATACCATGTTTTGTCCAACAAAATTATGGGTTGAATTGTGACTCATCTTAGCATTCCATATAATGTTTTTAAGACTCTCTCTCTTACATATACTTTACCTACAACAACCATCCTTGGCTTCCGAGGATCCTAAGTGGCTCTCCATGCTTGAACTTATCAAAGGAAACACTCTTCAAATTATAGCACCTAAAGATCATAGTAGTAGGGTTTCAAAAACATGTGAAACAAGTGCTGCCTGCCTAAAAGTTAATTTACTTGAAAAATTAAAAGTTAATTTATTGATTTAATTAAAAGTTAATTTATCGGGAACAACTTAATTGTTGGTACAATTATTTGGTGATACCATCTTGGATACAATTTGTAGGAATCAATGTGAAGAGAGTTGAACCAAGAAGATGGAAGACTGTAGAATTAATGATATCTATCCTATAATATTAATATTAAATATCGTATTCATTATTAATATGTGATAATGTGTTGTTAAATTTTATTCAATTAATTATTTATATTTATTTATATTTTTCATTTTTCATGTTTCATGTCCTGCTTGTTCTGTGATATACATCTTGTACCCAACACTTCCGTGATATACATTTTTCACCCAACAATTTGGTGATACACATTTACAACACTTCCTTGATTTGCAATTCAACCCAGACCACTGGAACTCACAAGCTTCACTATACCTGGGTTCACAACTTTAGAAAAAACAACTAAGTAACGAGAAATATAAACTACAGGGAAATTGGTTAAGTATAGAAGACGAAAAAGTTAAATACATATAAAACTATATATATTAAGATATTGCACCAACTCAAATGAAATGCAAGGATAAAAATATAGTAGAATAAAATAGATGTGACACAGTGAGCTGGTTGGTCACGGTCACGAGTTTGACCCACTGCAACATGAGATTTAGTAATTTATAAAATATTATAACATTGTACCAAGATTTATAGTAATTTATGTAATGCTATAACACTTTTTACTTAAAGAATAGTATAAACAATTATTTAAATTTTATTCAATATTATTTTTAATGTTTTAAAATGTAAATTTAGAATTTTGGAATTTTGATTTTTTTTATGATATTAAAGGTTTGTGATAATGTTTTGTTAAATTTTATTCAATTAATTATTCATATTTATTTTTATTTTTCATTGTTTATTTTTGTTCGCTGGTTCACATTTATAGTCATGCTTATGTAAGGGCAACATGAGATTTAATAATTTATAGAAAATTATAACATTGCACCAAGATTTATAGTAATTTATATAATCCTATAACACTTTTTACTTAAAGAATAGTATAAACAATTATTTAAATTTTATTCAATATTATTTTTACTGTTTTTAAATGTAAATTTGGAATTTTAGAATTTTGATTTTGTTTATGATAATAAAGGTTTGTAACTAGAAATTGTTAAAATGAATATACACTTGTATATATTAATTTATATTAATATTAATAAATAAAATATAAAGTAAAATTAATGATATCTATCCTATAATATTAATATTAAATATCGTATTCATTATTAATATGTGATAATGTTTTGTTAAATTTTATTCAATTAATTATTCATATTTATTTTTATTTTTCATTTTTCATGTTCCTTGTGTTCTGTGATTTACATTATTTTGCACCCAACACTTCCTTCATATACATTTTGCACCCAACAATTCTGAACTAGCGGGTTCACATTTATAGTCATACTTATGTATCACAAGTCCGATAAACAACAACATGAGATTTAGTAATTTATAGAATACTATAACATTGTACCAAGATTTATTGTAATTTATATAATGCTATAACACTGTTTACTTAAAGAATAGTATAAACAATTATTTAAATTTTATTCAATATTATTTTTAATGTTTTTAAATGTAAATTTGGAATTTTGAAAATTTGATTTTGTTTATGATAATAAAGGTTTGTACCTAGAAATTGATCCTTGTTGACTTTAGAGTTAAAATAGATATATACTTGTACATACTATTTTATAATAATATTAATAAATAAACTACAAAGTAAATTAATGATATATATTCTGTAATATAAATATTAAATATCTTATTCATTATTAATATGTGATAATGTTTGTTAAATTTTATTAATATACATTTTTGTACCCAACAATTTGGACTGGCAGGTTGGTGGATCATTGGTTCACATTTATGGTTCACATTTATAGTCGTACTTATGTATCACTAGTCCCATCGACCACAACTTGAGATTTAGTAATTTATAGAATGCTATAACATTGTACCAATATTTATAGTAATTTATATAATGCTATAACACTTTTTACTTATAGAATAGTATAAATAATTATTTAAATTCTATTCAATATTATTTTTAATGTTTTTAAATGTAAATTTGAAATTTTGAAATTTTGATTTTGTTTATAATAATAAAGGTTTGTACCTAGAAATTGATCCTTGTTGACTCTAGAGTTAAAATGGATATATACTTGTATATACTATTTTATAATAATATTAATAAATAAACTATAAAGTAAAATTAATGATATCTACCCCGGATGGGGTGACATGCGCCAATCAGCAAGCACGTGGACGATCGCCGGGACGCCCATTTATGGCATCAACTGGCGAACCGCCCTTCGAACAATAACTAAGCACATGGACTGCACCAGGCACCTCCCGTCGATGAGCCCTCTTGCACAAGGGATTTGTACCTGGAGACAAAGCAATAACAGCTCGGCCTTAATGGCCTCGGCAGGCACGATAGCGTGGTGTATAATCGTGGAGATGAATAGAGGTGAGGTGAATTGGACCCTTTCCGTGTCCATTCAGCTCAATTTCAAATACAGACCTCCGTCGCAGCCAGGCAGTGCATTAGCTGAGCAAGAAGCAACCCGAACCATGCCCAGATTCTGGGGGAAATCCCATAGAGGGGCAGCATGGTATAGGGCCGAGTCTAGGCGCAAACGCATCCGCAATTTCAAAAGAGCACTAGCTCTGGCTGCCATCAGACGCAAGCACAAACCTGGGACGCCACCAATGGCGATAATAGAATAAATTAGTTGGGAGGAGGCGCAACAACACCTCCCCTCGCTCGTTAGCGCAGAAGCAACAAAGCCCCTGACCGGAGCCGCCTAGTGGGACCTCAACGCTGCCACCAAGGAGGACCTCTTCCCGCCATGCATTGTGAAAGAGGAAGCCCCTCCTCGACGACACTACAGGGATAGTGAAGAATGCAGGGCTGGCATCTAGTGCACCAGTGGACTCTCGCACAGGAATGCCCAACGTCAGTGAGGAGCCGAACAAGCCTCCAACACCGGATTCACGGTACCTCCCACTCATCTTTGAGCTCAGGAACTTGATGGAATACCACGCATTTCGCCTAGCCCGGTTGGACCAGCGGCTGGACATGATTTTCGCAGCCTATTCCAAAAGCTCTCCAAAGCGGCAGTGCCCGACTTGTGCATGAGAGTACTCGCTCCCGGCAGGCTGGCGACAACAAAGGAACAAGGCACCTGGTTAGGAATATCTCTGTTGTTTAGTTCAGTTAGTAAGTGCAGTTACTTTTTGTTTAGTTATGGACTATGTTTTTAAACTCTCTAGCTTTATAGCCCTGGTTTCCTTCGGGCAGGGCACCCGCATGTATTGTTATGGCCTAGCCCAGCTGTCCTGGTTTCCTGCTCAGGCAGGACAGCTGGCTGGAACAGTGGACACTGTATTCTCCTTTTTGTTAATATAATAGGTACTACCCTTTTTATTTAAAAAAAAATAAAAAATTAATGATATCTATCCTATAATATTTATAATAAATATCTTATTCATTATTAATATGTGATAATGTTTTATTCAATTAATTATTCAAATTTATTTTTATTTTTCATTTTTCATTTACAAAGTGTTCCGTGATATACATTTTGCACACAACACTTCTGTCATATATACATTCAACAATTTTGGAGTAGCAGGTTCACATTTATAGTCATGCTTATGTATCACTAATTTATAGAATATTATAATATTATTGTACCAAGATTTATAGTAATATTATAACACTTTTGTCATATACATTTTGCACCCAATAATTATTTAAATTTTATTCAAAATTATCTTTAATATTTTTAAATGTAAATTTGGAATTTTGGAATTTTAACTTTGTTTATGATAGTAAATGTTTGTAACTAGAAATTGATGCTTCTTGACTCTAGAGTTAAAATGGACATATACTTGTATATACTATTTTATAATAATATTAATAAATAAACTATAATGTAAAATTAATGATATCTATCCTATAATATTAATAATAAATATTTTATTCATTATTAATATGTGATAATGTTTTATTCAATTTTAATCAATTAATTATTCACATTTATTTTTATTTTTCATTTTTTATTTTCAAAGTGTTCAGTGATATATATTTTGCATACAACACTTCCGTCATATACATTTTGCACCCAACAATTTAGTAATTTATAGAATATTATAACATTGTACAAAGATTTATAGTAATTTATATAATGCTATAACACTTTTTACTTTAATAATAGTATAAACAATTATTTAAATTTTATTCAATATTATTTTTAATGTTTTTAAATGTAAATTTGGAATTTTGGAATTTTGATTTTGTTTATGATAATAAAAGTTTGTACCTAGAAATTGATCATTGTTGACTCTAGAGTTAAAATAAATATATACTTGTATATACTATTTAATATTAATATTAATAAATAAACTATAAATTGAAATTAATGATATCTATCCTATAATATTAATATTAAATATAGTATTCATTATTAATATGTGATAATGGTTTGTTAAATTGTATTCAATTAATTATTCATATTTATTTTTATTTTTCATTTTTCATGTCTTTCTTGTTCCGTGATATACATTTTGTACCCAACATTTTCGTCATATACATTTTGCACACAACAATTGCTACTAGTGGGTTCACATTTATAGTCATACTTATGTATCATATGTATCACGAGTTCACATTTATAGTCATGCTTATGTATCATATGTATCACGAGTCGGATCAACCCCAACATGAGATTTAGTAATTTATAGAATATTATAACATTGTACCAAGATTTATAGTAATTTATATAATGCTATAACATTTTTTATTTAAAGAATAGTATAAACAATTATTTAAATTTTATTCAATATTATTTTTAATGTTTTTAAATGTAAATTTGGAATTTTAGAATTTTGATTTTGTTTATGATAATAAAGGTTTTTATGTAGAAATTGATCCTTGTTGACTTTAGAGTTAAAATGAATATATATTTGTATATACTATTTTATATTAATATTAATAAATAATCTATAAAGTAAAATTAATGATATCTATTCTATAATATTAATAATAAATATCTTATTTATTATTAATATCCGATAATGTTTTATTCAATTTTATTCAATTAATTATTCACATTTATTTTTGTTTTTTATTTTTCATTTCCCAAGTGTTCAGTGATATACATTTTGCACCCAACAATTCCTGAGTCGAGGGTTCACATTTATAGTCATACTGATTTATATAATATTATAATATTGTATCAACATTTATAGTAATTTATATAATATTATAACACTTTTTACTTTAATAATAATATAAACAATTATTTAAATTTTATTCAATATTATTTTTAATATTTTTAAATGTAAATTTGGAATTTTGAAATTTTGATTTTGTTTATGATAATAAAGGTTTGTACCTATAAATTGATCATTGTTGACTTTAAAGTTAAAGTGGATATATACATGTATATACTATTTTATATTAATATTAATAAATAAATTATAAATTAAAATTAATGATATCTATCCTATAATATTAATATTAAATATAGTATTCATTATTAATATGTAATAATGGTTTGTTAAATTGTATTAAATTAATTATTCATGTTTATTTTTATTTTTCATTTTTCATGTCTCTCTTGTTCCGTGCCCAACATTTCAGTCATATACATTTTGCACACAACAATTGTGGACTAGCGACTTGTGGGTTCACATTTATAGTCATGTTTATGTATCATATGTATGACGGGTTAACATTTATAGTCATACTTATGGATCATATGTATCACTAGTCCCATCGACCTCAACATGAGATTTAGTAATTTATAGAATATTATAACATTGTACCAAGATTTATAGTAATTTATATAATAGGATAACATTTTTTACTTAAATAATAGTATAAACAATTATTTAAATTTTATTCAATATTATTTTTAATGTTTTTAAATGTAAATTTGAAATTTTGGAATTTTGATTTTGTTTATGATAATAAAGGTTTGTACGTAGATTGATCCTTGTTGACTCTAGAGTTAAAATGGGTATATACTTGTATATACTATTTTATATTAATACTAATAAATAATCTATAAAGTAAAATTAATGATATCTATCCTATAATATTAATAATAAATATCTTATTTATTATTAATATCTCATAATGTTTTATTCAATTTTAGTCAATTAGTTATTCACATTTATATTTATTTTTCATTTTTCATTTCCAAAGTGTTCAGTGATATACATTTTGCACCCAACACTTCTGTCATATACATTTTGCACCCAACAATTCTTGAGTCGAGGGTTCAATTTATAGTCATGATTATGTTTCACAAGTCCGACTACTGCACTATGAGATTTAATAATTTATAGAATATTATAACATTATACCAAGATTTATAGTAATTTATATAATGCTATAACACTTTTTAGTTAAAGAATAGTATAAACAATTATTTAAATTTTATTCAAAATTATTTTTAATGTTTTAAAATGTAAATTTGAAATTTTGGAATTTTGATTTTGTTTATGATAATAAAGGTTTGTACCTAGAAATTAATCCTTCTTAACTTTAGAGTTAAAATGGATATATACTTGTATATACTATTTTATATTAATATTAATAAATAAATTATAAAGTAAAATTAATGATATCTATCCTATAATATTAATAATAAATATAGTATTTTTTATTAATATGTGATAATGTTTTATTAATATGTGACCTGGAGAGGCAAGGTGGCGAGGTGCTTCGGTCACTCTAAGATTAGAGACTGAGGAAAGTCCCTGGGCCAAATTTAGCAGAATTAAATTTTATTCAATTAATTATTCACATTTATTTTTATTTTTCATTTTTCATTTCAGTGTTCCATGATATACATTTTGCATCCAACACTTTTGTCATATACAGTTTGCACCCAACAATTACGGAGTCACGGATTCAAATTTATAGTCTTGGTTATGTATTACTAGTCCTACCCACAACAAGATGAGATTTAGTAATTTATAGAGTATTATAACATTGTACCAAGATTTATAATAATTTATATAATGCTATAACACTTTTTACTTAAAAAATAGTATAAACAATTATTTAAATTTTATTCAATATTATTTTTAATGGTTTAAAATATAAATTTGAATTTTGAGTTAAAATGGATATATACTTGTATATACTATTTTATATTAATATTAATAAATAAACTGTAAATTAAATTATTGATATCTATCTTATAATATTAATATTAAATATGGTAATGTGATAATGTTAAATTTTATTCAATTAATTATATATATATATATATATATATATATATATATATATATTCATTTTTCATGTTCCTAGTGCTTCGTGATATACATCTTGCATCCAACAATTCCTTCATATACATTTTGCATCCAACAATTTTGGATTTACGGGTTCACAATTATAGCCATGCTTATGTATATACTATTTTATATTAATATTAATAAATAAACTATAATTTAAGATTAATGATATCTATTCTATACTATTAAATATCATATTCATTATTGATGATGATGATGATGATGATTAACATCCGCTAAGACCTAATTGGTCTATTGGACTACTTGTGATCCTTAGAATTTTGTTTCTGTGCTCGAAAAGCATTAAGAGAAGCTTTCCAAGATCACCATACTTTTGTTGAGTTAAGAGGTTAGGAAGGTTGGTACTGTGATCAATATTTTGAAAATGAGATCTAATATGGGTATAGGCTGGACAATCTAAGAGAAAGAACTTTTCATATTCAACCTTCTTAGTGTCACAAAGGTGACACACTCTTTCATCCCATGGCGTTTTAGGAATTGACCAACGCCCACTTTCACTATGGAGCTTGTGAGAATTTGTTTTATCTTAACAATGTTTATTTTTTTCTTTACACTTGGCAAAACAGATAGATAATTTTGATCTTCTAGATTATGGTTGATTATATCTTTATAATACCTTAATTTTCTTTTTTCCTTTAACTCTTTATCACACCACATTTTTTCCTTAAATTTTGATTGACATTTTTTTTAATAGTATCTTTATTCTGCAAAATGGTTTCTTCCATGATTCCTCAATAATTTAGCCAAGACCGGGCATCTTTATGCCATCCTTGCTTGAGTCGATGGTGGTTATGACTTGATTTTGAAGCAATTTTAGGTAGCCTCTTGTCTTCCATGTTGCTTAACTTGTTCTTATACATTAGGTGTCTAGTCATAGCTATGCTCTCAATGGGGGAGAGGCTTATATATGTGATAATGTTTTGTTAAATTTTATTTTTCATCTTTCATGTCCATCCTATTCCGTGATATACATTTTGCACCCAACACTTCCGTCATATACATTTTTCACCCAACATTTCGACTCGAGGGTTGGCCGACTCAAAAGTTCATACTTATAGTCATGCTTATGTATCACGAGTCCAACCCACTGCAACATGAGATTTAATAATTTATAGAATATTATAACATTGTAACAAGATTTATATTAATTTATATAATGCCGTAACACTTTTTACTTGAAGATTAATATAAACAATTATTTAAACTTTATTCAATAATATTTTTAATGTTTTTGTGATCTGTGATGTACATTTTGCACCCAACAATTCCATACTCGCAGACTAGCGGGTTCACATTTATAGTCATGCTTATGTATCACGAGTCCTACCTATCCAACATGAGATTTTGTAATTTATAAAATATTATAACATTGTACTAAGATTTATAGTAATTTATATAATGCTATAACAATTTTTACTTAAATAATAGTATAAACAATCATTTAAATTTTATTCAATATTATTTTTAATGTTTTTAAATGTAAATTTGGAATTTTGAAAATTTGACTTTGTTTACAATAATAAAGGTTTGTACCTAAAAATTGAGCCTTCTTGATTTTAGAGTTAATATATACACACACACACACACACTCGTATATACTATTTTATATTCATATTAGTAAATAACTTATAAAGTAAAATTGATGATATCTATTCTTTAATATTAATATTAAATATCATATTTATTATTAATATGTGATAATGTTTTGTTAAATTTTATTCAATTAATTATTCACATTTATTTTTAATTTTCATTTTTCATGTCGAGCTTGTTCTGTGATATACATTTTGCACTCAACATTTCCATCATATACATTTTGCATCCAACAATTCTGAGTCGCCGGTTCACATTTATAGTCATGCCTATGTGTGAATATAATGCTATAACACTTTTTAATTAAAGAATAATATAAAGAATGATTTACATTTTATTCAATATTATTTTTAATGTTTTTAAATGTAAATTTAAAATTTTGAAATTTTGATTTTGTTTATGATAATAAAGGTTTGTACCTAGAAATTGATCATTCTTAACTGTAGAGTTAAAATGGATATATACTTGTATACATTATTTTATATTAATATTAATAAATAAACTATAAATTAAATTTATGATATATATCATGTAATATTAATATTAAATATCTTATTCATTATTAATATGTGATAATGTATTGTTAAATTTTCTTCAGTTAATTATTCAAATTTATTTTTTATTTTTCATGTCGAACTTGTTTAGTGATATACATTTTGCACCCAACACTTCCGTCATATAAATTTTGCACCCAACAATTACGGAGTCATGGTTTGGTGACCCCGACCTATAACAACATGAGATTTAGTAATTTGTAGAATATTATAACATTGTAACAAGATTTATAATAATTTATATAATGCTATAACATTTTTTACTTAAACAATAGTATAAACAATTATTTAAATTTTACTCAATATTATTTTTAATGTTTTTAAATGTAAATTTGGAATTTTGAAATTTTTATTTTGTTTACGATAATAAAGGTTTGTACTTAGAAATTGATCATTCTTGATTATAGAGTTAAAATGGATATATACTTGTATATACTATTTTATGTTAATATTAATAAATAAACTATAAATTAAATTTATGATATCTATCCTATAATATTAATATTAAATATCGTATTCATTATTAATATGTGATAATGTTTTGTTAAATTTTATAAATCAATTATTCAAATTTATTTTTATTTTTTCATGTACAACTTGTTCCTTGATATACATTTTGCACCCAACACTTACTTCATATACATTTTGGACCCAACAATTACGGAGTCGAGTTCACATTTATAGTCATGCTTATGTATCAGTAGTTGGACTCTAACACTTACTTCATATACATTTTAGACCCAACAATTACGGAGTTGAGTTCACATTCATAGTCATGCTTATGTATCAGTAGTCCTATCTGGATGGACCGCAACATGAGATTTAATAATTTATAGAATATTATAATATTGTACCAAGATTTATAGTAATTTATATAATGATGTAACACTTTTTATCTTAATATTAATAAATAAACTATAAAGAAAATTGATGATATCTATCCTATAATATTAATATTAAATATGGTATTCATTATTAATATGTGATAATGTTTTGTTAAATTTTATTCAATTAATTATTCATATTTATTTTTAATTTTCATTTTTCATGTCAAGCTTGTTCTGTACATTTTGCATCCAACACTTCCATCATATACATTTTGCATCCAACAATTCCGGGGTTGGCGGAGTAAGGGGTTTACATGGGTTCACATTTATAGTCATGCTTATGTATCACTAGTCCTACTGACCACAACATGAGATTTAATAATTTATAGAATATTATACCATTGTACCAAGATTTATAGTAATATATATAATGCTATAACACTTTTTACTTAAAGAATAATATAAAGAATTATTTAAATTTTATTTAATATTATTTTTAATGTTTTCAAATGTAAATTTGAAATTTTGATTTTGTTTATGTTAATAAAGGTTTGTACTTAGAAATTGATCCTTTTTGACTCCAAAGTTAAAATGGATATATATACTTGTATATACTATTTTATATTAATATTAATGAATAAACTATAAATTAAATTTATGATATCTATCTTATAATATTAATATTTAATATCATATTCATTATTAATATGTAATAATATTTTGTTAAATTTTA
>ML781379.1:437958-450720 GCA_009831015.1 Picea engelmannii | reverse complement strand
TTAGGGTTGATTACATCTTTATAATACCTTAATTTTATTTTTTCCTCTAACTCTTTATCACACCACATTTTTTCCTTAAATTTTGATTTGACGTTTTTTTTAATAGTATCTTTATTCTGCAAAATGGTTTCTTCCATTATTCCACAATATTTTAGCCAATATTGGGTGTCTTTATGCCATCCTCACTTGAGTCGATGGTGGTTATGACTTGATTTGGAAGGAATTTTAGGTAGCCTCTTGTCTTCCATGTTGTTTAACTTGTTCTTATACATTAGGTATTGTTGACGGGTGAAATGAGCGCTCGACAACTGGAAGAGTGGATCCGGTCCGGGGTTGTCTAAATAACCCAAGCTATTTGGGATAATCCACCCTGATGAGTTTAACGGCTCCGTTAGCCGATCTAAGTCCTAGGAAAACGAAAGAAAACTACACTAAGGAACTAATCTAAAGAAAACAAAAATTAAAGCAAACTAATAAACAAATATTATACAGTCTATTATCTATGCTATATAGCAATAATTCTATAAAATTAAATGTTCAATTATCAATAGAGTTAGATCCAATTACAAATATACAATATTTATAGATTACAGATTTAAATGAAAACTTGCAAAAATCATTTGTAAACTGTCCTAAGACAACGAAACTATTGTTTTTTGATTTTTATAATTATATGAGAAAGAAATAAGCTGAAAACTATCTAAGCATAAGCAACTAAGAATCTAAACTATATATATATATATATATATATATATATATATATATATATATATAAACTACTTAAATAACACTAATAACTAACCTGTGGTAACGCTTTCCAATTTGTCCTGTGTAAAGGATCCAGTTCAGCTGTTTGATGGGAGGAAACCAGCACCAGATTCTCTGCAAGCTTCTTGTAAACCAGAAGCAGCAGTGCTCTTCGAATATCAATGATAGAACAAACAAGACATAAAACTAACAACAATATTATGATTTACAAATCGTCACAATTAGATAAACCCGTATGTGAAGATTAGTATAAAATGATTCATTTAATGAGAAAGATAAACCTTTAATCATTAAATTGAAACAAAGTAATTGTTGTACTTTTGAAATAAGAGATATCAAATATGGACAACATATAAAACAAATCACATCAACCTGCAATGAATTATGATAGCTAAAGTAGTCGATAATTGATTGCAAACTAATATGAAGAAAACTTGAAATAAAAGTTTGATTTATTGAAAGCTAAAGCTGTTACAAGACATCAACTTTCATCCCAGTCTGTATCATAAATCCATAGTCTGGTTCCCCCAACAGTGATGATGATTCATACAAAAAATAACAAGTATTTAAAGACCATAGGGTAAAACATCCCTGTGGGAATTGTCAAAGAAAATTACAAAAAATCTGGGAATAATCTCCCAAGTCCCTATTTTTGCCTATGACTAACAACTTGAAAACTATATCTAAACTGCTACAGCATGTCCAATGTGTTAATGAAATTCGTAGGTACCTGTAAGTAGACAATAATAGACAAGTTTAGACAATGTTTTATTAATAAAATCAACAAAAATCTAAATTTTAAGACTAGCTACAGAATCTTGCGATTCTGTAGCTGGTCTAATTTGAACACAGAATCGTTTCAAAACCAATTCAAATTTTAACAGAATTATATTCGACTTATTAAACCAAATCTTAAATTACTAATTCCAAATAGAGCGAATCATTCATACACACCAAACCAAAACTTGTATGCGGATTGAAACAAACAGAATTGTGGTTGAATCAATCAAATGATAACATGATATGTATGATCTATCATACAACTTTTATTTCCAATTCGGGGCAGACATAATCGTTTTAAAAATCAAAATGAAATCATTTTCATGAATCAATTTCAATCGACACAAACTGTAAGTAAATTTTTCGTGCAATAATTTATGTCGACTCATCCATTAAAAAAATCGTTTTAAAATCCAAAACTAACAGAGTTGTTTTTTCGATTTAATAGATTACATTATATTTATCAAACCAATCACTGATATTGATGCATTGCATACGTACATGATCATGCCAATTCAGGCATATGGAATCGTTTCAAAATCAAACCATAAGAAATAAATTGAACTAAGTCAGAGCCGAGACAATCCAACAACAACAAAATTGTATCAATCCAAAACATAGCTGTGTCTGATTTTAGCAAATAAATCTCCTGTATAGGTCAGATGCAATCATAATCTAAAATGGAAACAAAACTGAATCATTCCTTAAATCTATTCGAACAGAACTAAACGAAAACAAACCCAATCGATTATCCTAATTCAAACCGACTCAAAAACAATCAATCGTTTATACTAATCTGGGAATATTAACTAAATTGTAGCTGTGTCCGAATTTAGCAAACCATACATGATTCATAACGAAATTATTTTGGTAAAATGAAAGTAACATAATCATTTTGAATCTATCAACACGAACATAGCTATTGAAAGCAAATCCAATCGGTTGTATTAATTCGAACCAACTCATAAAACAAAATCAATGTGGAAATACACACCTAGGTACTCAGAAAACAACTCGGTCATGACAATTTTGAATTTGCGAAGGCCGTTGCTGCTTCGACATTTCTGAAGACAATTGAACCAATGGTTTTTTGTTCCTTCTCGTTGGTCAGTAACCGGTCGTTCTCCTTTGACAGGACTGTGACCCATTCCTCTAACGATTTGATCTTTCATTGCAATAGGGGAACGTCAGTGTAATAACGTTCCAGCCAAGTATTACATTGGATACATGGTGATTGATTTGACTTTGGCATCACAGGTGAGGGTTTGTTCAAATTACTAGGGGTTTCCTTGTGCAGCTTGATTCCCAGGTAATTAGGGTTGTTTTTGAGGCATGGAGGTAAGTTAGATACATAGTTATAGGTTTCCATAGAGCATAGGCCATGAGAATAGGGATATTCCTCGGCTAGGAAACACTCAATATCAGAGTCCGAGTCCTCGCTCAAGACTATTGGCTTTTGGTCGACGTTTTGCTTAGGCTTGTTTCGGGCAAATCTTGATATCAATCGAGCATTTTTCTTCCCCTTTCTATCGACAATAGTATCACTTCTGTCTTTCTTCCTTCCAGGTCTTTTGACAGCCTTAATATAATCCTTAGCACATGGGTTGGCCATGGCATCAGGTAGGTCCAAGTCAGGGCAATCTGAGGGTTTGACAGGGGGTAGAAGGATATGAAGTGGCATGGCCAGTCCAACCAATGTTTCAGTAACCACAACTTTGTCCACTTGGACAGACTCGAGAGTGGCAAAGCCATTCCTAGATAGGAAGGCTTGCCAACTATCACTACTAAGGTTTAAATGATGGACGAGAAGGACTTTGATCAATCCGTGATGGAAAAGGATACTATCATCCTTCTCACGCTTGAATCTTTTAGACATCTTGTAAAGACTACGCAATAGGTAATGTGGCATGTTCAAAGCGTAGCCTATAAAATTCATCAATAATCGAAGATGATATAGAAATACCAAGCCATACGACCCTCACAGGTCACAAATTGCTTAACAATTGCCAAAAGATCGTGCCACCTGGGTTTGAGGGTAGTGATAGGCATACCTCTATCACATGAAACAATCTTCTTTGATGTGAATAATAACAGCCACGGCACCTCGTCGACATTGGAATTTTTAAACCACCTTTCCCCTGTAGCTGGTAGTCCTGTAGCTGAGCTTATGAATTCTTCATTTAGCTCGAGCTGTATGTCTCTGACCTTAGCCCTGTAACCATCGAAGGTGAGGGCAAAATTTTTAGCAACCGAAAGGTTAAAACCCTCAAACCTCTGGATAAACACCATTCAACCACCATTTTCCAAATCTTTACAAGCATTGTCGAACAGCAGGAGTGTTTGGCTACCATTCGGCTCTATGCACACCACATGTGCCATAGACGGGAATACACAGTGAGGAGGGTGAACGGGCACGGGTTCGAGCAGGGTATATGCCGGATCGAAAAGCTCACAGGCTTACTCGAAAACAATAGAGTTAACCCGGGATAGGGGGAAGGCATTAATGCCCGAGTGTGCGAGGGTGGTGGAGCTAGATCAGCCCATGTAAAATAGTCATATCCAAAGTACAACTGACGACGCATATAGAGAACCATTATCGCAATGTGTTAAAAGTAAAAACATTCAAACGATTAATGAAATCTATGGTAAGTCAGCTAAAAAAAAATGCATAAGCATATTGTTTGCATAGTTTTAAAAACAATGATTCGAAATCAACACCAAGGGTTCGATCATATCACATATGTGTTGTATGAAATGATTACACCAAGGGTTTAACCACAATGCCAATGTGTTTTCATGAAACTAATGTGTCAAGGAAATCAATGAAAGACTTTAGAACATCAAACCACCCATGTATTGAGGACTCAATGACAGTCACTATAATATCATCACAATCTTAAAAATGAAGCCATATTAACGACAAAAAGATGCCAAATGAGTAAAGGATCTTGGAGTCTTGCCACTGTATAACCATAATTAAATTGGGAATGCAATGAACATATAGACAAGAGTGATCGTACCAATCCAGTGACGCTTTTAATGTGACTTTGAAATCAAAGTTTTCACGCTTGCAGTCGTGAAAACAAGAACAAAGGCAGGTGTGCAAATGCGCAAAATGATAGTGTCGTTTTATTCAAAGATTTCAATGAAAATCAAGGGTTGCAAAACACTGGTGTAGGCAGCTTATAAGGATAGGATAAAAATGAAAATTGGCTGCCAACAATGGCGACACACTGGTAGAAGCAGTTATCTCTGCCAAAAGAACAAATTCAGATTATGATAGTGGGAAAATTCTAACTCAATAACAACAACCAGAAAATCGTTTAAACATCATCATTAATCAAATATTCCAGCAGTGTTCAAAGGATGAAAACTGATAAAAATCTTAAGATAAGTGAGCCATGATATTAAAGATAAAATCCCCAATACTGTTGATAGAGCCACTACTGCCAGCAGGCGTCCATAGCCTTGACAGGGTTTCCATTTAACCCACTCTGACATCTGTATCTTGTCGAGAAGTTCCAGATCAGAATAAAGGACATTTTAAGGTCAAGAGGTTTCATATTTATGAATTTTCATATACCCGGCATTGCTTCGTTGCCAGCAGGCCTGTTCAGTACCCCGACGAAGTTGTCTTGGCGTCATGCATGCATTTACCCACTGCCAGCAGACCTGTTCAGCATCCCGACGGGTTTACAAGCTCTTCCCACAACTCATTTATGTTTTAATTTTTTAAAGATATATGATTGAGTGGGGTGACGCTGAAAATTATGATATTTTAACATATTTTTACTGACCTCAATAGAATTTTTTAGGACTGCCCTTCATTAAGATCCAGAGGTGGTTTGTTTACAGAACCGACCTTCTAAAGCAGGGAGACATCTTTCTGAGTCGTTCCCTGTTCCCTTAAGGAACAGGGACAGCATAAGGAGATAATAGATGATCGTGACATGATTTACTCATAGATCGAAATCAGTTAACTTCTTTCAAACAACATTTTTTGCCAACATAGAAGTAAATTTTAGAAGTACATAATTGATGTTTACAAAATTTTTCAGTAGTCATTTCAGTGAAAGAAGTTTCTATTTTCTTTGTCTGAATAGTTTTGCATGCAGGTATGTGTATTCCAAACACAAAAACTGATAAGCGCAAAGGAAAAATCAAACCAAAACAACAAAAATAAAAAGCAAAAAGAAAGATATGTACATAATATACAAAGGGTTTTCATCAAGCGAAATATCTTTCAGAGCTTGGCCATTCACCGGATAGGTGTCAGGTTGCCCCTTTAGATTCTGCAATCGGAAAGAGCTGGGACCTAGTTTCTCGGTAATTAAAAATGGTCCAAGCCATAAGTTCTGAAATTTCGTGTGCTCTCCCTTCCCCTCATGCAGTTTGTCCCATTTCAAGACAAGATCACCTACTTCGAAGTTCCTAGCAGAGGTAGAGTTGGAATCAAACCACCTTTTGACCACTAGCTGATGCTGATCTAACTTACATTTAGCTTGGGACCTTACCTCTTCTAGTTTCATTAAAGAATTAATTCAGTTTTCCAAAGGGGGACAGTCTTCTTCTAGTATTTTCTGTGATAGCTGGAGTGAGGGAAGAAGAATGTGTGGTGGCAGAATTGCTTCTCTGCCATAGACGAGAAAAAAGGGAGAGTTACCTACAACAGTGTTTGGTGTTACCCTATCATCCCAGATCGCATTTAACAGTGCATTGTGCCAGTTTTTGTGATTCTCAGATACCGTTCTCTTGATGATTTTAATCAGATTCGTATTTGTTGATTCTGCCAATCCATTGCCCTGGGGGTAGTAGCTGGCAGAATACTTCAATTTTATTCCTTTTTCTAGAGCGAACTTGCTCATCTCAAGAGATGAAAAATAAGAAGTGTTATCGAATACTAAACAGTCAGGGATACCAAAACGAGTAATAATATTTGAATTTAAAAAGACAATTACTTGATTGGTACTCACAGTTCTTAACGCGGCAGCTTCAGACCAACTGGTGAAATAATCTGTGGCTGTTATGATAAACTTATGCTGTTGCGAGGATGGTGGATTGATTGGACCTATAATACCAAGGCCCCACTACTGAAAAGGGGAGTCTACTGAAACGGGCTGCAAAGGAAAGGCTGGTTTCTGTAACCGCCCTGATGCTTTTTGACAAATAATACACTTGTGACACAAGGCATGGGCGTCTCTAAAAAGTGTGGGCCAGTAATAACCGGCTCTCAAAACTTTATGGGCATTGGTGTCACCACAAAAATGCCCACCAACTTTTCCTGCATGCAATTCTAGTAAAACTTTTTCTGCTTCGTCTTTCTCAAGACAACGCATTAATACTCCATCAAAATTTTGACGAAACAGAATACCATTAATCAAATGAAAGGAGAAAAATTTTAATCTTAATGCTCTTCTTTTAGTGGGATCTAGGTGACGGGGTGTTGACCCATGTTCAAGACATAATTTTATATCGTCATACCAGGGACTAACAGAGTTTTGTGTACAACAGATTGCATTTTGATTGTGTTGTCCTAGGTTTGACGTATCGTTACTTTCTTGCTATCCTGCTGCTGAATTAGAAACTAACTTGCATAACCCTTGGCCTCTCACTATATGAGATGGGGTAATTTCTATGTCGTACTCCTATAAGGAAGTAACCCAGTTCGCTCTCTTTTCGCCTAACTCTTTCTGCACTAACAGATTCCTAATGGCTGGGTAAGGGAAAATAATTTTTGTCCTGGATTTCAAAAGATAAGACCGGAAGTGCTTAACTGCTTTGAAAACAGCGTAGGCTTGTTGATCTACCACTGGGTAATTAAGTTCCGTGCCTTTGAAAACAGAGCTCATAAAGGTAATGGGTACTTCATTGTTTTCAGGGTTCTTTTGAGTTAGGACAACAGCGTAGGAGCGGTCAGAAGAAAAAGTGTAGAGCGTGAAGTCTTGCGAAAAGTCGGGGCTCATGAGAGAAGGAGCGTCTATTATGGCCTTTTTTATTGAATCAAAATCTTGATTTTCCAAGGGTCCCCAATGATATTGTGCGTCTTTCTTAATTAAATTCTGTAAAGGTCTGACCATTTCAGAGAAACTGGGGACGAATCTCTTGACAAAGTTTATCTGGCCTAAGAAAGACTGCATAGACTTTTTGGAGGTAGGAGGGGGAAGTTTCGAGATGACTTGTGTCCTTTCGGGGTTGATAATCATCCCTTTGCTTGACATAATGAATCCTAAGAGTTTACCTTGTTCTACTGCGAAAATTTATTTTTTAGGATTTAAGGAAATGCCGTATTTACGACATCGCTGTAGAACGACTCTTAAATGAGCTAGATGATTATTTTTGTTTTTTGAAAATACAGTAACATAATCTAAGTAAACTACGACGGACTGATTGATTAAGCCTCAGAAAGCGATGTCCATCACTCTCTGGAAAATTAATCCAAAGGGCATTTTTCGATAAGCATAGGTGCCCCAAGGAGTGCGGAAGGTAGTTTTAAGTTGGTCTAGAGTAGACATCAAGACTTGGTTGTACCATGAGAAACCATCCAATAAAGATAGCCTCTCAGAACCAGATACTTGTTGAAGGATCTATTCCATGGGTGGGACATGGTAGTTGTCTTTGTTAGATGCTCTATTAAGGTTTCGAAAATCGATGCAAAGTCAGATTTCCCTACTTTTCTTTCGGACAAGGACAAGATTAGACATCCATTGAGTGTGCCTAACAAGGGAAAATTATCTTAGCATTTAGGAGTTTATTCAATTCTTTTTTAACGGTTGGTTCGAGCCTAGGGTGCATTTTCCTTAATTTTTGTTGAAAGGGCAAGGTTTGGGGCTTCATAGGAATGACGTGTTGTATGATGTTAGGGTCGAAAGTTTTAAGGTCATCATACGTCCACGCAAAAACATCTTTAAATTCTTTAAACAATTTAATAAACACAATTTTTTCTTGTTGAGAACACCCAACCCCTAAATTAATGCACTGCGGATTGTTATCAGTTCATAAGTTTACTTTTTCATATGATAACGAGGAACTATTGGTTTTACAGTTGACAAATTTTTTGAATTTATCTTGAAGATCGTACAATTTCTCTAATCTAACTATAAATTTAGGGATTGAATTTACCATGTCCGATGAAGATTCAGGAGTTCTCGAATCCGGTATTACCGTGAAATCGTGCAAATTGTCGTCGTGAGTGCATTCGTCAATCACCGCGCCTTGGAAGGTTTCTTCCATATGCAGGAAGCTAATGATCTGCTGATCGTCGTCGAATACTCTCCAGTTCGTAATGTTGTCGGGAACAGATGGTCTGAACAATAGTTCAATGGAGAATGCATATGGGGACAAGCCTTTTGTAGGAAAGAGTTTGGAAGCTACATTAGCTAATAGATCAGCTTCAGAATTATTCAATCTAGGAATAGAATTTATATTGAAAGCAGAAAATTTATTCATTAAATTCCATACCTCATATTGGTAACTTTTAATATGTAGAGACAGAGAGTGGATAGAATCTCTTACCTGTCTAACCACGATTTCGGAGTTGCCAAAGATGGCTAGATTTTGAATGTTCATGTCTAAAGCTTTTCTAAGGCCCTGCAGTAAAGCCTCATATTTTGCTATGTTATTAGTACATTCAAATTCCAACCTACATGCAATCAGAGTTTTGTTACCTGAGGGATCAATAATAACGTAGCCTGCACCTGCTCCTTCTTTGGACTTTGACCCATCAAAATAAAGAGACCAAATTTGATTTTTATCGGGTGCCTGAGACCATTGTGTAGGAGCTGCTGGCTGCACATATGCTACAATCTCAAATTGTTGTTCTGGGTTGGTGATAGCTGAAGTTTTGGCCATGAAATTGCTGAGAAAGGTATCCATCCCTTGTATTTCGGGTGAATCAACAGAAGGTGTAAATGGTTCATTGGGATCATTCAAATCTGTGACCATGAACATAAGGTAGCATTCACGATTTACATTGATCTTGTTGGGCTTGTCGTTCTCAGGCAGCCACAGGGGAGACCAATCTGTTACGAAATAGCCGTGTAGCTGCTCTGACCAATCCCTGCTTAAAAACAGACCATACACTTCTAGATTATCCACAACAATAATATCAATGACTTGATGAACTTTGGGGTTAGACGATAATCTTGTAAGCACATTTCTTAATTCGCCTATGACTTTAACACTAGTTCGATCAAGTTTTATGATTTTTAAAGTGGATGGTTCAACTTCAGCATTAATCTTCTGACACACAGACCATGGCATCACATTGGATGATGCTCCTAAGTCTACCATACAATTGTGAACATTTCGATTAAAGATTTCGAAAGTTAACAAAAATGGAGGTACATTTCTACGAGTACTAAGTGTGTAAGCTTGTGGCTTTTTACTCGCAGTCTCTAAAGCTAATTTATCTACATTATTTACATTATTTACAGGAAGGCTTCCTTTATCACGAGGATCAGAATTATTCTTAGTGTAAGTCTTCTGAGGAACTTTGTTCTAAACAACCTTGTTTGAATTACCATTTTTTCTATTCTCTGTGATGTTCTGTAACATTTTTTGTAGTAAAAACGGAAATTTTAATAACTCATAAACAAAAATGTTAGCCCTTAACTTTTTAAGATCTTCAACTAAATCATAATCTAAGTTGGGGTTTACATGACTCTGTTTCGTCTTAGCTGGTTTAGATTGCTTTGGGGGCAAAGTCGTAGTGTTTTTGGAAGAAGGTTTGTTTGATGTCTTACTCCTAGTATTGTAGGGATGTACTGTCTCGAAATTAGCTTGAAAAATGCTATCTAAGAAGTGTCCAAAAATATTTGGAGAAGACTCTTCTTCTTGAACTGTCTTTTGTTCGACAACCTCCTCATGAATCTCAGGAGGCATCAAGTTATCTTGGGCTTCTAAAATTGTTTGAAGGGTGTATTGCAGACTTTCTAGATTAAGGCCTTCAGTATTTGGATTAGGTCGGTTGGTGGGAAAAGGCTTCCTGAATGGGGGTTTGTAAGACCCTTTGCTCGAAGAAGCTTCTTCGGTTGTCCTTTTCAAGTCTATAACTTGATTTGACAGTTTTTGAACGACTTTAGTTAATTTTTCTAAATCCGAGCTTTCAGGTTGTGTTTTGTTTTGAGAAGGTCTAGGGAGGATTTCGATCTTCTTTTTGGAAGATGAACTAGTTTCTATTTCGTTGCTAGTAGTGTCTTTTAGACTAAGTATGTATTTTTCAATCTGGCTAGCCTCTTCGAAGGCCTCTAACAACGTGGCCTTCTTAGATCGTTTAACCCAAATGGCTATACTTTGATGCAAGGCTTTAGTATAGTATGCTATGATAAGATTCTCAGCAGGCATGGAATCTATAGGGATTTAGTTCTTAAGTGTTAAGAATCTTTGATTAAAGTCTTTAATTTTCTCTTTTGGGTTCATTCTTAAGCTAGAAAGCTCCATAACCAGGACTTCCGGGGACTTGTCATCTCCAAAATTTTCCAAAAAGCATGACTCGAACTTATCCCAAGACACGATGGTATGGGGTTGCTAGGAAAAATACCAAGTAGAGGCATTGCCCTCGAAAGTATAGGGAAACAACCTATAGACTATGTCTTCATGCTCGACATTGCAGAGTCTAATGGCTAACATGAACTTTTTAATGTGATCTTCAACGATCTATTTAGAGTCAGGGTCAAACTTGGGAAGCCACTTCTCCAGATGTTTGGGTAAGGGATGATGTGCTCCAGGCACGGCTACCACATCCTGGTCGAGACAAGGTCTGGCAGGATTGTTCTGGTTGGCCATTGGTGTAGGTGGTGTGGAAGGCTGAGAAGGGGAACTTCCTTCGTCAGAAGAGTCTTCTCCTGAAGAAGAAGGAGATGAAGGAGGTGGTGAGGGAGGTATTCTAGATCCTCCTGCATCAGGAGTGAGGATTGGATCTGTAGGGTTTAAAGTGAGGTTAGTGCCTCCAAGTTGTTCTCTGATATTAGAGAAATCTAACAGTTGGTCCAAAGGTCGATTTGGTTGCCTTAAACGGGCGAAGGCACTATGTGTTCTTAGAAGAGATTAGCAGACAATCTCTTGTACGTCACCACCTGTAGGATTTGGGGTTGCTGGTTCGACTGTGATCCATAGATCATCGTTTGATGTGGTTTCTGTTTGAGGGGGAATGTTATCGTTCGAATGACTTCTTTTCACTATAGGTGAGCGGTTAGGTGGCGGAGGAGTCTTACGAATGCCCCATGCCATTAATAAATTTCAGGCCCTCCTTCTAGTGCCATTTGTTGACGGGCGAAATGAGCGCTCGACAACTGGAAGAGTGGATTCGGTCTGGGGTTGTCTAAATAACCCAAGCCGTTTGGGATAATCCACCCTAATGGGTTTAACGGCTCTGTTAGCCGATCTGAGTCCTAGGAAAATGAAAGAAAACTACACTAAGGAACTAATCTAAAGAAAACAAAAATTAAAGCAAACTAATAAACAAATCAGAACTAAGTATATACAGTCTATTATCTATGCTATATAGCAATAATTCTATAAAATTAAATGTTCAATTATCAACAGAGTTAGATCCAATTACAAATATACAATATTTACAGATTACAGATTTAAATGAAAACCTGCAAAAATCATTTGTAAACTGTCCTAAGACAGCGAAACTATTGTTTTTTGATTTTTATAATTTTATGAGAAAGAAATAAACTGAAAACTATCTAAGCATAAGAAACTAAGAATCTAAACTATATATATATCTATGTAAACTACTTAAATAACACTAATAACTAACCTGTGGTAACGCTTTCCAATTTGTCCTGTGTAAAGGATCCAGTTCAGCTGTTCGATGGGAGGAAACCCGCACCAGATTCTCTACAAGCTTCTTGTAAACCAGAAGCAGCAGTGCTCTTCGAATATCAATGATAGAACAAACAATACATAAAACTAACAACAATCTTATGATTTACAAATCGTCACAATTAGATAAACCCATATGTGAAGATTTGTATAACATGATTCATTTAACGAGAAAGATAAACCTTTAATCATTAAATTGAAACAAAGTAATTGTTGTACTTTTGAAATAAGATGTAATGTACCCCACCTCTTAGAGAGGTGATGAGGAGACTCAGTGGCCTGGGCACCCCCACTAGGTCATAGTCTCACACTGAAGGGGGGAAATTCAATAAGTTAAAAGTTATATTTTTAAGTTGACTTAAGAAAGGAAAAGGATAAAGGAGT
>ML781379.1:404019-418476 GCA_009831015.1 Picea engelmannii | reverse complement strand
ATATATATATATATATCGTTTTAGTTAAGTTATATAAAAGTATTTTGAAAAAGAAGATCAGTACATGGTTAGAAAGTAATGTAAAAAGAGTTAAAGACCAGATTAGGTTTAGAGGCTACTATTCAACTATACATCACCTTGTTACGTCTAAGATCATTACAAAAGAGTGTCATAATGAAAAAAATTGATCTCATTTTTTGTTTCATTGATTTTATAAAATCTTTTGACACTGTGCCTAGCACTAACCTTTGGAATAAGTTAGAAGAGCTTAAAGTCCCTTTCGAGTTAAGAGCTGCTGTAGTAAGGCTATATGAGAAAGTTATTGCCAAGTTTAGGAACACTGAGGGTTGGTCAGAAGAAATTAACTATAATATAGGAGTCACACAAGGTTTCCCCATATCTCATACCCATTTAGGAATCTATATTGATAAGTTAGAAGATTGTTTGGAGGATGTAGGTTGTGTCGACTCGACTCTTGCTATTATAGTCATCATCCTTCTTCTTTATGTTGATGATATTGTTCTTTTGGTAAAGAGTCTCTATGACCTAGGTAAGCAACTTATAATCCTCAAGGACTTCTTCTCTAGTATGGGAATGAATATGAACACTGACAAAATGAAGGTTATGATAATTAAATCCAAAAGTATCACCTACGATATTTTTGTATATGACAACAATAGCTTGGAGGAAGTCCCTGCATAAAAATATCTTGGAATCGATATTCAACACAAGCTCAAATGGAACTATAGCATTGAGAAAAGGATAAATGGAGGGTGGAAAACTTATTATGGGCTTGAAAAAAAATGTAAATCAATGGAATTTTGGCTTTGGGACAAGAAAAAATTCCCCTTTCACACTCTCATCACTCCAGTTATCTTATATGAATGTGAAGTTTGTGGTTGTAGTATCTCTAGAGAATCCTGGAGAAAGATAGAACAGATCTAAAATAATTTTATAAATTATGATCTCAAAATTAAGGGAAATACACCCTATCCTATCCTCCTCATAGAAACAAGCCTTCCCCCCATCGATAGCATTTCTATTATTAGATATCTAACTTACAAGAACAAGATAAACACCATGTACCATCCAAAAACAACCAAAACTATTCTATTAAAATCGTCAACAAAATCCCAACAACACCAATGCAATCTTCTAAAAGACACTCAAATGCTCTACCATATCATTCTTATGAAATGCAAAAGTATTCTTTGTCTAATAAAGAAAATGAGATGAAAATCACACCAACAAAACAAAAAGTTCAGGGTTGTATGATATTGGTAGGGATATCAACAAGCACCCTCCAATGTCTATACATGAAACAAAACCGAAAACTTCAACAAAAATCTAGTAATGGCATGAAACATTTCAGCCACAAACATAAAATCAATGAAAAAGGATCTACAATACACTACCATACCTGAAAAAACATGCTATAGGTGATTCCCAGGTCACTGTTCGCTAAGCAGCAAACGCAAGCAAGAAAAAAGGATGAAAAATGCACTGAACACCTCAAATCCACTTGAACACTGAAACAACAAATGAGAGGCCTGTGAAGGGGTTAAATCAATGCCCAAAGATCACTTACAATATCACTGACCCATCCTAGACACAGATCTAAGAGAAAAACAACTCAAAAACCCAAAAACCCACCTACAATGGTCTTTCCTTGTCAATAGTGCAAGGTGCGACCAGTAGGGAACTGGTCATGTCATTTTAGTTATGAAAGGTCTGACCAGTCACTATGTTTCTCAAATACCATGTGCAACCATGTAGGAAACATGGGGAAAAAGCCCATATCTAGCCCAGATCTGATAGATCTTAGGGATTTGACCACCCTGTGAGTAATGAGGAAGGTAAATAGGCTACATACAACTTTCAAAAAAACAAAAGAGAAATATTTTTCCAATATAAGGAAGAATCACAGATTCTTCCTTGGTGGAGTTGCCAATTTTGTTATGGAGAAAATCTCTCTCGCGGAGATGTAAGCACTCCCTTGGATCTACCTGTGATTCGAGGTAGACTGTATGATAGATAAAACCAAGGTTATCCTCTAGATCTACTATATCTGCTCCTAAATTATGGTATAAGAAGAAAAGGGAATGATTCAAACCTAGTTCTCGACGATTTTCCTTGTGTATTCATGGCTAATGTAGCTCCAGAAATCATGTTCCAGCTCTTGCCACCTTCTTCTACACACAAGAGAACAACAAATTCCAATCTCAAACCTTCAAGCACAAGGAATATCAAATATATTCTAGATCTAATCTGATCTACTCAAGGAATATTAGATCTACCATGTATTAACATGCATGACTAAATACAATAGAAATGGAATGGGAAAACCATACAAATCTATATTAATGTTGAGAAATAGTGCATCAATCAAGTTCTACCTTGAGTCCTAATTGAATTCTCTCCTAGATCCTTGCTCCAAATCCTCCTTAGCCTTCACACAAGCAAGGCCAACCTGATATGAATATTGAATACAAAAGAGCTTGTCTGAAACTCTACAACATAAGTTTTCTTCTCAATTCTTCCTTCCTTCCTCCCTTTAAATGCCTTCCTTTTATAGATTGATGGAAGAGGATAGGGGATTATTCTAGATCTCTCGAACTTAGTGAACTATGTGATCCAGGTGGATATCGGTGGCCACCCACCTTTTTCGACTGGCTCAAAATAGTTTTCTGGCAATTTTGACAATTTACTATTTTTAGCAGTTTTTAACTTTCGGGGCCATTTTGAGGGCCCAAATAAAGGTTTTTTGAGATAGAGGTTCTCAATGATATTAAAAGGCATAATTTATCCTTCAAAATTAATCTCCTTTACAATAGCTTTCCAACAAGCTATCACACGCCTAAAACGGAGATCGTATGCAAAAGTTACGACCTCGGGAAATTGATGTACTCACTTACCCAAACGGGGCCCACATGACTTTTGGTGCTTCATCTCCTAGGGTTAGGTTTTTGGATGTCTATGGGTTTTGTTTATTGTAAAAAGGCCTTTAGAGCCTCATTGTAACCATCTTCTTGCGAATGCGAGTCACCGTCACATCTCTTCTCAAAGATAAACTGCCACCATTCTAGCGATTCTTTCACTCTGTATTTTTACAGTCTCTGTACATTTCTTTCATTAATAGAAATCATGTATTACTGTATATCTATGTTTATGGTTGCATCTTTGATACATTTATGTTATCTTATTGAATATCTGCGATGTCTATGTGCATTTCTTTATTATATCTTTGCTCGCGTTTCGTGTCGAAAATAATTTGGATCAGTGGTATCAGAGCAGGTTGCTCTTAATCATTTTTTCAGTGCATGTCCTCGACGAGGTCTGAGTATAGCAATTTGGGTCTCAAGATTGTCTCTCTTGAAGACAATCTCTCTCGCACACCCAAGAAACCCTCAATGGTGGAAGAAAAGAAAAATGATAGAGCAGATGATCCTATCAATTTGTTGCTTGAGCAAGCTCTCACGTGACAGAGGGACGAAATGATGGATAATTTTTCCCACATCCTTCAATGCTTGCTGATAACAATAGGCACATATTCCTCAAGAGGACACTTTGGAGGCACCTCGCCTTTCAAGGTACAATTTAATTTTGATATTCCTGTATTTGAAGGACAGAAAGATGCAGAAGCCCTAGAAAAATGGTTAACTCTGCTAGAAGGTTATTTCTCTGTTCACAATTTTTCTGACAAAGAAAAGATCACCTTCGCACTCCTTAAAGACTTCCCTCATGTCAAACATTGGTGGGAAACTTACTGGGAGCAAAGTTCCATAGAGGAGTCTGGAATATACGAGGCCGATCCCACTTGGGATTTTTTTGTGGATGCGGTAAAGGAACAGTATTACCCTGTTGGCAACTATGAGGACTAGTACATGAGATGGACCACACTACGGTAAGAGAGGGGCCAAGCAGTTTCGGAGTTCACTAATACCTTCCATACCTTGCACACCAAGTTGGGTATCAAAGACTCCGAGCGACATTTGGTTTTGAAATACCGTGGGGCCCTACACAGATACGTGAAAACTGAAATGGATTTTCTGGACATCTCATCACTCGGTGCTGCTTATCGATATGCTGTTAAAATCGAGAAGAAATTTAAGCACTAGAACAATTGGGAGTTCAGGTCTACAAATCCGCAACAACCGAAGTATGACAAAGATAGACCTAACAAACAACCTCCCGATAACCAGTCCAAGACACAGGAAAAGAAGGGTCATGGGAAGACAAAGAAGAACACCAGAAAATGGTACGAGTTCCACAAAATCCCCTAGCACAACACCGATGAATGTTGCTCAAAACAGTCATTGGTGGCTGAGATCAAAGACAAAGAGCCGAACCTGATTCGAAATTTGATTCTGAAAATAATGGTAAAGGACAGATCATTGGCACGGACCCCACTGCTATTGTTGCGACTGCAATAATTCAACCATAAGAACCAATAGATCCTGAAGAGGGGGAGCACCTTTTTCATTCAAATATGTGGGTGAAGGGGACCCCGCTGCATTTTATTGTTAATAGCGGAAGCCAGAAGAGCCTCATCTCAACAGAGGTCGTCAAACAGCTGGGATTGTCGACAACGACACACCCACAACCATACAACATCGAGTGGCTTCACCAAGGATGAGATCTCCATGTTAGCCAACAATGTCTATTGTCATACGACATCCAACCCTTCAAGGATGAGGTATTATGTGATGTTTCCCCACTGGATGTCTGTGATGTTCTCTTGGGCCAACCATATATGTGGAAGTGCCATGCTGTGTATGAGTCTCGACCCTGCAGTGTCATTGTTTCTCTGGGGGGTCATCTCTATAGAATACCAGAGGTAGTTCCAACTACAGTTCCACCTAAAAAGTGCCGCAAGGTAGTATCTCATACTGCAAAATTTAACTTCTTCACAATTTGTTCAAAAGGAGAACAGAAGGACACTGCAACCACTACAGCCTCGCCCCAAGCACCTTCTATCAAACAGAAGAAAGTTGACAAGGTTGCAATAAAGTGAAAAGATTCCTTCTACACATCATCCTCTCATGTATCCTGAATTGTTGAACGGCCTCATCCTCAACAGGTTCGTGACAAACTTCCACAAACTGAGTAGCACGACGTCTCCAGCAAGGCAAGCAACTCACTAAGATGCAGATTCAAAAAACGCTTTTCCCTCTCCCCCGAGAACTTAATGCAATGGAGACCATTGCTTCCTAAGGAGGGAGTATTGATCTAAGTGCATATCAGTGGCCACCCACCTTTTCCGACTGGCTCAAAACAATTTTCTGGCAATTTTGGCATTTTACTATTTTTAGCAGTTTTTAACTTCCGGGGCCATTTTGAGGGGCCAAATGAAGTTTTTTCGAGATAGAGGTTCTCAATAATAATTGAAGGCATAATTGATCCCCCAAAATGAATATCCTCGACAATACCTTTCCAACGAGCTATCACACACCTAAAACAGAGATCGTTTACAAAAGTTACGACCCCGGGGAGTTGATGTACTCACTTACCCAAACGGGGCCCACATGACTTTTGGCGCTTCATTTCCTAGGGTTAGGTTTTTGGATTTCTAGGGTTTTTTGAATTCCCGTTTATTGTAAAGATGCCTCCAGAGCCTCATTGTAACCATCTTCTTGTGAATGCGATTAGCCATCACATCTCTTCTCAGAGATAAGCTGGCACCATTCTAGCGAGTCTTTCATTTGTATTTTTACAGTCTCTGTACATTTCTTTCATTAATAGAAATCATGTATTATTGTATATCTATTTTTATGGTTGCATCTCTGATACATTTATGTTATCTTATTGAATATCTGCGATATCTCTGTGCATTTCTTTATTATATCTCCGCTCACATTTCGTGCCGAAAATAATCTGGATCACTATGAGTCTAGTACGAGTTCCCAAGCTCATCATGTAATATCGAAAAATCACCCAGTGCCAATCTCCTCATAACTCATTGAATCTAGAAGTTGACAAGGACAGTTGCAAGTTGTGAGTGATGTAGCTAGTGACTAGTTCCACCTTTCCATTGGTGCAACATGTGACCGATCACACCTTGATAGGAATGCAATGTGTGACATTCCTCAAAATCATATAAATCCAAGGAAGATAGATGTGTCTCAACATAACAACATCAATAGGTCCTCCATGTGTCTCTTGGGTGGAAAATAGAGCTATAACAAACTAGAACCTAAAATGTTTACCATTATTAGTTCGTTATGTGTCCTCAATCTCCCAAAAATTTCACTTTTTGCAACTTCATTGAAAAAAAAGGTTATAGCAAAAATTCAAAGATGACTCATTTGAAGGATAAAAACCCTAGGAATGTATGGTCTGATACCAAATGTTAGGAAACAAATACCCAAATAGATTGAAAATAGAAAGAGAAGTAACTCCATGCCTTGAAAATTAGATAGAAGAATGAATGATGAACCTCTTCAAGGGGAAACCTCATTTTACAATATAACAAAGTACAATACGAGATGCTTTCTAAAACTAGGTCTCCTTAGTATATATATGTAACACCTCATTTATAAAAACCCAATTATATGTAATTAATCATGAGTAATGATTTCCATGCAATGACATGTGAATATTGTAAATGTATTATTGTTTAATTAAAAATGCCAACAATTGAATCTGGGGCGAATCCTTAGTAGTACTGGCCATGATACCATGAGAGGGATTAGTAATGGGAAGAAAAGGGGGATTCATGTCTAAAAGAACCCAAATCCACCTTGATGAATACTGTGGAGGAAATTACCACATTTCCTCTAGCTTACAACTAAAGAAAAATAATTAATGAAAAGGGGTATGGTAGTTGAACAACCAACCACCCTCAATGAATGGAAGCATGGATGACTTGGCTAGGACAACATAAACTATCAGCCACAGGTACAACAAAGTACCAATTATGAAGCCCTGTATTGATCCCATGAGTTCCTTATGATAGAATAAAGACGAGGGGATAGATCGAGAACCTTCCCAAGCGACTATGTGCAAGGGATGCACAAATGGGGGTCAGAGGAAGGAGACAAAAAAATAGAAGAGAAGTAACATGATAGTGTGCAAGGGAGACAGAGAGAGAGCTATGGGTTCTGAGTTTTTAAAGGTATGTAAAAGACCCAAGGAAAAAGAGTTCTTCAAAGAGAACCAACAATAGACATTGTGGAGGAACGATGTACAAACACAACTACAAAGTGGTATAATATAGTCTTGAGAAGGAGATCGAGATTGCACGAGAGGAAATACGTGTGCAACAGAAGGAAATGCTCATGAGAATAGAAGAGGAAGCTTCAAGATGCAAACCTAAGCATAAAATAATAACTAGGAAGAAAGGCCAGAATATGAATGATCAAGTTGGAATAGAGAAGACCCTAGAATTCCAGACTGGAGCAAAAGAGGGCTACAAACTTGATGCTTGCTAGAGAGAACTACACTGGAAGGAGAGGGCATTGAGGGAAAATGTAGTTGTGAAGGGAATCTCTTGTGCAGAGCATATCCAATTGGGAAGGCATATGATAAACCTTGTGGAGGTCCTAATATCAATGGGAAATAGGGGAAACTTATTTTTTTTCCAGTGGAGTGAAGGAGAGTAACATTCCTAATCTATTCTTTGGTTCGATGAGTTAGTTGTGAGAATCCTTTGGTGGTATCATGGCCTAGAAAAAGGGTGGAATTCTTCCAAAGTTACTGAGCATGCAGAGCCTATTGTTGGGTGGAAAGGTGTACACCCACAATTGGTTGGATGGTTAACTTCTTCACTGAACAGATAAGTTTTTGTATGCTTTGTGTGTAGAGTGAAATGAATGGTTATTACCTGTAATTGCTCTTGAATGTGAATTTCTGTAAATGAAATGAATGAGTGTAACTTGTGATGCATTCGTGGGTAGATATGCATGTATTATTTGAAATGAATTCTTGTATTAAATGCAAGTTATCATGTTATATAAATGTGTATTTGGAATACTTGTGTAACCAACATAATGGTATGGAATTAACATGTTGTTTTCACTATTGAACTGATAGATTCATGTAGTCCAATAGGTAGGGTAAAGGTAGGGTGTAACCTGGTGAAGACTTCAAGCCTCTTAATAGAGGGATTGAAAGATTTAAACCTTGTTTGAAAGGATGGTGGAATAAGTTCCCTAGAGTCTGGGAAGGTCTCTACATAGTCGGAGAGCCTTAATTCCTATGAAATCCCTTTCCTTAAAGTAAAATTTAGCAAGATACAAATATTCATACAAAATTATGAAGAGAGATTGTCTTAGCCATTTTGGGAGCAACGAAAAAGGCGAAGAAGGCATGATAAGACCTTGGGAAAGACTTAGAATATCTCCTGAACTATTATGTCCTGAATTGGATTGTTAACCTGAAGAAGAGCCTGCATTTGAATCGGGAGTATTTATGGTCATTGGATCGGTGGAAGGATTTAATGATAGCCGTTCAATCATATTAGATGATTGGAGGCTGGTGGAAAAGCTTCAGAGTAGTGGGCTATCGAAATATCATAATATCAGGTCCTTGGAGTATCAAGAGATCATTTTTGGTAACAGTGTAAAATCCTTGACATGTCAACATGCAGGGAACATGGTTCCAACCCCTGGTTCCATACTTGTGTTATAAATAAGCATGAGGAGAGAGAAAGAATATGACATCACCAATTGATGAGGATGCCATCATGGAAACTAGTGTGAAACGATAGTCAAAGTGTGTTGATCTTTGATTGCACAGGGTGAGTGCACCCATGCGAGCATGGAGGCCTTTGGTTTAGCGCTCTAAACCTCCATCGTTGGATCTTGGTGCTTAGTGATCTAGGTCTTCGATTTTGTAACCAAGATTAGGAGGGAGATTACTACCTGAGGTACTAGACTACCAGACCCCAGAATATTTCCATGTCTGTAATTTATTTTGGAAATTCCCGATATGTTGGCACCTCGCTGTCTCAATATGTCGATAGGTCAGTGGTGACAAAAATTTCGATCAATGGAAAAGTTTTGGCGATCAAGATATCTAAGGTGCAAGAATATGGTGTAAATGATTGTGGGGATGGTGCTCGATGGCTCGATACCTTGGTGGGGAAAGGTTCTAGGAAAGGTTTCGTCTTTCCCTCATAAGTTCATGTGCAGAGGAAGAAACATGTCAATGACATCAGGATGAAGCTTGATGATGTAACCCGACCAATGCACATAAATCAAGTGTTAGTGCTTGAGTGGAGAACCTTACACCCAGTGATGATGTGTCACATGATGATTGGTCCATGTGTTAGGTGCATATCATTTCATGTGTCAAGGTAATTCAGAGTCTTGGGGTAGAGATCTGTATCGAGTTGTATATTCCATGTGTCACACTAGGCAGGAGGTGGTGACATGGCCATGTGTCATGCCAGATGGCCAATTGTGAATGCACCATGTGTCCAAGGTGCCAGCTTAGTTATCATATTGAGAGGTTAGGGTATGCAAAATATAAGTTTACCTGATGAACCCAGTACCCAGTCGACTGATCGCTTAGTGGCTCGGTGAGATCAGGGGCTTAATTCCCTAGTGGGTCGACCGTCGATATACCATAAATTGGAAGGAATTGGGGGTAGTTTTATGCGCAGTGGGTTGAGTCCCCCAGTGGGTCAATGATCCAGTGCCATGGCAGAGGCCATGTCAACACTAGTTGAATCCATCCACGATTATGCAGATGATGTGGAACTATGTGGGTGCCACGTGGAGATGAGGTGGATTTCGACCAATGAAGGCCTAAGAAAATTTAGAAAGCCA
This sequence comes from Picea engelmannii, assembly GCA_009831015.1. Taxonomy (NCBI): domain Eukaryota; kingdom Viridiplantae; phylum Streptophyta; class Pinopsida; order Pinales; family Pinaceae; genus Picea; species Picea engelmannii. The sequence continues at coordinate 408,706 of ML781379.1, read as the reverse complement.
TAACGTTTGATCGAGACTCAATTTTGATCATGGTTATAGTCATTGGAAAGCTCTTGATGAGTATAGGACGATGGTTCCCTCGAGAAGAGGCTTTGAGATGGTTAAGGAAAAGAAAAATTATGATACCCCATGCCTTAAAGAGTACTTAGGGGGTTGGGTGTGTTACAAAGTGGTATCAGAGTAGAGTTAAACACTAGTCCTAGATGGGATAGAGATTAGTAATAGGATTGGTATAACAAGGCCAATATGATCCTGTTAGAAAGAGTTTATCTGCATTAACAATTTTGTTTATTATCTTCACAAGTTCCTTGAGAAGAAGGAATGTAGATTAAAATATTGTTTTGGGGTTTCTTGCGAAAAAAGAATTATTGTTATGAGATGGATTGATAACTTCTACTACATGAGTGGGTATATGAATGCTAAGAATTAGGTAGCGGGCTGAAAAAATTATTGGTATAAGGATACTGGATTAAATTTTAAAAGGTAATGCATGCATAGGAGACATGCAAATGAATGTTTACCAATATGATTTCTCTTTGGTAAATGTGCAGAATGCACTGGTTCATAATTAATTTGTGAACTAAATATCGTTGTTGTAAGTACGATGTTTATATCCAGGAAAGGGTAAGATGAACTTGTCCGAGACTACTCAAGGAGGAGAGAAGGTATATACCAGAAGGGGATGGCTTTCATAAGCAATAAATGAGAAAAGGAGGAACACTTTCCTCACTTTAAAACTATGATTTATGAGATAGAGTTGAGTATTTTAAAAGAACAGTTGTGAAAACAAGTACAATTGATGAAATAAAAATAAACTAATGAATATGTTTAAATGAATAATATTGGTTAAGCCACATTATCAAAAGGCAGAGAGGCGTTGGAAATAATTCAATTGGACTGAAGTGTCTGGATTGTGTAGGAGTTGGAAAGAGGGAAGAGTCCCTTAACTCATTTCTTGTTTCTTATTATGATTCTATGGGATGAGAAAAATGATGTGTTGTTGTGTGTGGATTAATTCCCACATGAGAATGTTAATATATTTATGACCATAGAGACAGTTGAAGATTTGATTATGTTTTCATTTAGAAAGACATTGAGGATAATGTGATGGAATGCATATAGATATGCTAGGACATATCTAGGAATGTTTTTCTTATGTAAATGATAAGTTATATGCATTTTTGTTTAACATAATAGCTAATATAATCCTTAATGTGATGATGCATGTTATATGCAGAAAATGATTGGAGTTGTTGAGGAAGGACAACTACCAATGCTGGACAACCTCAGGTAGAGGATAAATGCAAGAAGGTTGTTGTTGAAAGATTGATAAAGGGACTTTAGGAGTTCTCTGAAGAACCACTAAAAAGGTAATATCAGAAACGTTGTTGGAAGCCATAATAGGTATAAGGATTTCATATCCACGTGACATGAGAATTGAAAGGGATTGGGTAAGAATCCCTTCTGAAATATTTTATTATCTTGATTATATGCATATGTTTTTGAGTGATAGTTGTATTCCATTGATACACAAGTAAGGTATGATTTGAGAAAGAATAACCTGAAGGACAGAGGGAGGAACCTATGGAAGTAAAGGATGATTAATATCCTTAAAAGAAAATTCATGAACAATTGTGTCATAAATGCATTGACCAATCGAGGATGATTGGGAACAAAAGTGCTCATACACATCATGTTGATTTAATGCATTGAGGAAATGCATGTTTGCATGAGAGGAAGGAAATGGAATGCCCATTATGGAAGGAGGGCCTTCCAATATTCTACAAAATTGTAATAATGGTAAAGAGAGGGGCTGGATGGCCATGAGTATTGGCACCCTGGTTACTAGTGAGGAAAGAATGCTTGAATGCATTCATGTGAAACTTTCAATTTCATGTGTGCTGATTTGAGGCTATGATAATCTCAAGGAAGGAAGTGAAGTCCTACTATAAAAATGAATGTGCATAGATAAGCGATGTGGTGAGAGTTTGGTTGAGTCCCAACACACCATGGAAAAGTGCCTTATATCAAATATGGTAATATGAAATAAATGCAAGAGTGCATTGTGTGCGAATGTGACCATGGACATTGGCACATTGATTAAATTCATTTAATGTTTGATTACATATGGAAAATATTGGATGATAAAATGATGCATGTGTAAGGAAGGAAATTTCCTTTTTCTTTATGTCATTGAATAAATAAGAGTAAATTGATTGTTAGTATGCATAGTTCTAAAATTATTTGGAAGCCACTACAAGTGTGCAATGAAAATACAACATGCATGAGAACTAATGATTTGTTTGGATGTGTGAGGATGGAACTACAGGAAGAAGGGTCTTGGATATGGTAGTGTTGTAAGGCCATAAGTGTGATGTCCCGTCCCCAAGATTAGGCCAGCAGGGAGTGACTTAGTAGTCTATAGGTTCCCGTAGACTATAGTCAGGCACAAACAGGGAACCAAATGGAGAAATAAGGAGGAATTAAGGCTAAACGATAAATTAAGCCAAAATACTTAGGAAAAGTCACTTAAGCCTAAGTCAACGGAGAATTAGAATGAAAAGGTGATAAGGGGGTGACTTAATTGAAAAATAAATCACTTAGGAGGAAAGGCACCTAGGTTAAGTGATGTCAATGAATAATTAGGTCGGGAAAGATATAAAGAGAGGAATTTGACCTAATTCCTCATTATGCATTGTTATGATTTGATGTTGAGACTTTCGAGAGGAGGAGGATAGCCGACCTTACTGTTTTGTGGATTTCTGGAGGAAACCACCACCATTGATCGGTTTCGGTGTTGAGAGACACACCCTAGCCCATCGAAGATACCATCCAGGTATTTCACCATTAATTTCAGGAGACTTTATTGTGGAGGGCACAACTCAGCCAAGGAGGGCGCAAGTCATTTTGAGGGTCCAGAGATCTGCAGTAGACCGTTGTCCTGATTGTAGATTCATTCCAACCCAGTAGAGATCCAGCCAGGGCACTTCCATTGAGCCATCCATCATCAGATTTCGACGGTGGAATATTGCATATCGATCCATCCAACCATTTGGGGTGTAGTCATTCTGGACAGACGTTTGGCGTTGCATGTAGGTGTTCTCTATCAGATCCAACCAAACCCTTCCGACCCATTTCATCATTGGAAGAGACAATCGTTTTGAGCTATATAGCAGTCGATTCCGATGGTGGAATCATTTAGGGCGCATTCAGTGCCCAAGGAGGGGCACAAACCCCCCCAGGGGCCAGATCCAGTGCCGTAGAGGTCCGATCCGAGTTTCGATAGACATTTATTCCAGTGTAGAGGCTAGGGCGCATTGATTGGAGCAGTTTTGAGCTCATTTTGATGGTGGATTCTTTAGATTGATCTTTCCAGCTGGTAGCGGTTACCGTATTTCTTCGGGATCGCTCATTTTTTCCTATCTCTCCGTGCATGCAGCAGATCTGTTGTCTTCTTATGGTCACAGGTATTTCTTTTGTTATTTGATTGTATTCCAGTACAGATCCAGGAGATCTGACTGACGTATAGACTCTATATTTTCAGTAGGCTATTTGTATTTCCATGCATGAACGCTTATTATTCATGATATTGAGCAGTTGACATTCTATACTCTTGCATGCGTCTTTATATGATTATTAAACCTTCATTATGCAACATGCACATGTAATAACTGACATGCAACCACAGTAACCAACATGCAAACACAATAGCCGAAGAACATCTCAATCACATAGCTAAAACGCATCCAGAAACCCCCAGTGTATTAGATCTGCATGCCAGAGCAGTAGAACAGTAGAAAATATCTTGATCAGCCGGATCAGGGATATTTCAGTGGTATCAGAGCTTTAGTCCTGCCAGCCTGTGACTAAAGACCATGAATCCAACAGAAGAACCAGATGGCCATGAGCATGAAGGTGACGAATATGTCATGTACAATTGGCGCAAGGGAAGAAGGGACAGACCTAACTTTCCTCCCTTCCCTCCTAGTTTAGAGGAAGAGGAAGAGGCACTTAGAGAAGCAGAGCGACGAGCAGAGCACGAGGCTGAGCGCGAAGCAGAGAAGAGGCTAGGTGATAGGTATGAGCGACTAGAGGGTAGTGGTAAGGCCCCAGTGGATCCCGACGTAGCATTCATGCAGATGATCAGTGACATGCTAGCTAGCCAGCGGACCATGTCTCAGTCTTTGGCCCAGGTAGCAGATAGACTGGCTATGATAGATATTTCAGACACTCAAGGTCCACATGCAGCGCATGGGAACTCAGGGGCAGGCAGTAGACCCCAGTCACCCACTTGCACATATACCTCGACGAGTAGGATTCCACGTCCATTGTTTCCCAGTTTCCAGAGGGCAACCCCGGTAGCAGCACAGATACCGATAGGACAGAGACCAACCACACATGCAGAGGACATTACAGAGTATCAGAGAGAGTATGCGGCCTTGGGCCATGACTTTCAGCAGGACATGACCCTAGTCGAGTATTGTGGACTCAGACTCAGGAACCGTCCTAGAGAGCCCCAGAGGGGAGGGCAGCATCAGCAACAACAGGGGCATAACATTGACTTCATCTGAAAAGTTGGTAAACTCACCATACCTTCTTTTGATGGATCATCCAGATGCACTGCCAGAGCTTGGGTACAGAAACTAGATACCTACTACAAGCTCAACCAGATGACAGAGGCAGAGGC